>KK114335.1:25067-56293 GCA_000611955.2 Stegodyphus mimosarum | reverse complement strand
GGCAAATTATTGTAACAGTTAGTATTTAACATTTAGCACCTAACAACTGGTGCCTTGATATATACCAACGTAACAACTCATGTAAAACTACGCACTTGCAGTTTTGATTTCGCCTTTAGAAGCACGCAACGCATTTAGACACTTCAATAAATAGTTAAGTTCAATTGTTTATTGTTTAATTAAATTAGTTATCGTAACAACATCGCATCCGCATCGCAAGCATTTTTTGGTCAACGTCGAGCGGAAGATATTATTTGAAAACCTACGGATTACCTCAATCTGGACTGACAAACAATCCGCACGTTCGAAAGAGGTTGGTAAGTAAAATTTGACCTACTTATCAATATGTCTGAATTAAAGGCTGCTAAAACAAATAAAAAGAGTGTAAAATCTTATATATCAAGGTATCAATATGTCTGAATTAAAGGCTGCTAAAACAAATAAAAAGAGTGTAAAATCTTATATATCAATGTTTAAAGAAAAAGTAAAATCAACTATTGAAGAAGCAGACGCAGCCTTGCTACACTTATATGAATTTAAAATCTCATATTTTCAAACAAAAGTAAAACATGTTTTTGATTCTACATTCTCGCATTGTGATGATACAGACATTGACGCATTCATAGCAGAGAAGGAAACTATACTAGACAATTTAGATGAAATTAATTTGATAATTAAAAGAAAACCTTTAAAATCCAGTACTGTAAAAGTTAATACCAACGAGAACATTTCGCCTAAAGACATTTCTATTACCGAAATAAAATTACCAAAGTTATCGCTTCCCACATTTAGTGGAAAAATAGAAGAGTGGATCGAGTTTGAAGATTTATTTTCCACAGCAGTTCATAAGAACAAAACTTTAACTAACGCGCAAAAATTACAATATTTGAAAAGTTTTTGTAAGTCAGATGCGTTAGACATTATTCATTCTATATCCATTTGCGACGCAAAATTACGATATCGCATGGAATTTATTAGTTGAACGCTACTCAAATAAAAAAGATCTGATAAATTCAGTAATTAAAAGGTTACTTTCCTTACCGCAGACATGTGATTCAGCCCCTTCGCTTTTAAAATTTGTTGACAGTATAAATAAGGGCGTAAGATCTTTGAAAGTGTTAAAACAAAATGTGAATGATTTCAGCGATACGCTAATTCTTTATGTATTAGTCGAAAAACTCGACAAAAATTCGAGAAGCTGGTGGGAAAGATCGCTGAAGAAGGATTAAATAGGAACAACGGAACAGCTAACATCCTTTTTAAAAAGAACATTCGCGCACTTTGCAACATAACAAACCTCTATGCAGCATAACAAACCTCTAAATCGCGAAACGAAGCGTTCCTTTAATTCAAAAGCGTTGACATCTCTTACTGCAAAGGTGATCATTTATTGTTGAAATGTAACCAGTTTTTGAATTTAGTTAAAAAACGGTTTAATTTTGTAAAAGCAAAAAAACTCTGCTTTAATTGTTTATCATCGCTTCAAAACATTAATTCTTGTAAAAGCATTAACGTGTGCAAAAAATGCCATAAATGTCACCATACATTATTGCATCTAGAAAGAGAAGATTGGGAAATCGGCAACGCAGCATCATCGAATTCGTATAATGTAAAGCCTAATTTGAGCAAAGGTCTTTCGCCAGATGTTTACTCCTTCTGCGGAGAATTACAGGACTGACGCCAGTGGAAATAAACAACCCACTTCTAATAGCAGCTCTGCAATGACTACGACTTCCGGTTTTAATAAACCTGTTATACTTTTCACAGCTATAATTCACGTTAAAAACTTTAATGGAAGTTACATCGCCTGTCGTACTTTGATTGACAACGGCAGCCAAAATAATTTCATCTCGAGGGAATGTGTTCAGTCATTAAACCTAAGAGGAAAAAGAATAAATGCCTCTGTATCAGGATTAAACGGAGTTAATATAAACATAAAAGAAAGTATAGTCACAACGATTGGTAACGCAGATAAAAGTTACATTCGAACTTTAAATTTTTATGTTGTTCCCAAAATAACGCGCATAACACCTGCCAGACATCTAAACATTACGCATCTAACTGTATTACGAACAATTAAATTGGCTGATCCAGAATTTTATAAACCCGGCCCAATCCATGTTGTCAAATGAAGTTTTGTTGTCAAACGAAGTTTTCTTTGAACTGTTAGAAACAACAAAATAAAAAAAAAAAAAAAAAACGCAAGAATTAATTTTTCATGAATCCGTCTTTGGATACATTGCTAGTGGTTCTATGAGCATGCCGCAAGAAAAGAATTCTAGAAATTATTGTGGGCACGTTAATTCGGTTGATGATTTATCTAACACCTGAAAAAGCGTTTTGGGAAATCGAAGAGGCCCATGGAACCAACCAATTTAAAAGTAAAGAAGAACACTTTTGCGAAGATGGGAGATACGTCGTAGAATTACCGATTAAAGATGATGGCCTTTCAAAATTGGGGGAGTCGAAGGAAAATGCTAAAAAAAAGAGTAATTTATTTACTTTAACGTTTTTCTCACAATTCAACTTTGAAAACTTTGTGTGAAGAATTTATTAATGAATACGAAGCATTGGGACACTTGGAAGAAATTTCTAATTTAGATAATGCTAGGTTTTCATATTATATGCCTCATCACGGGATATACAGACCAGATAGACTTAGTACTAAATTACGTGTGATGTTTGATGCCAGTTCTGCTACAACTAGTGGACTTTCTCTAAATGATATTTTATTAAACGGTGGGATAGTTCAAGATGAACTATTTGATATTATTTGTAGATTTCGCACTCATAAATTCGTTTTCACTGCAGATATCATTAAGATGTATCGTCAGATCTTAATTAAGGATCATCAAAGAGACTTGTTAAGAATCTTATTGAATGAATTGAATTGAAGGTGAATCACTTAAGATTTATAGATTAAACACTATTACTTACGGTACATCCAGTGCACCATATCTCGCAACACGGACACTCAACCAACTTGCAATTGATGAAGGCAAACTGCTGGCAGCACAAGTTGTGCATCGAGATTTTTATGTAGATGATGTGTAGTGGTTTGTATGGTGCACAAGATGCATGTATAATCATGATGCAGATGAACGCTAAACATTTCCATAAACTCTATTTATTTACAGTACAAATAAAAAATATGCTTTACATTCACAAGCGCTGGAACAGTGAGCCAACGCCTCGTCGACTCCGTAGCGGAGGGGAGAAGGAGAGAAGCGACTGTAGCGCCACTTCGGCTGAACTAAAATACGTTCACTACAGATGTTTTAACAGGAGCCTATACCTTGACGGAGGTTCAGAATCTACAATCAAAGTTGATTGAATTACTCGCACGCGGTGGTTTTGAATTACACAAGTGGCACGCTAACCACCCAGAACTCCTGCCTTGCTCAGGAGACAATACCGAATATTCATTCAATACCTCAGATGAAGAATTGAACATCAAGACGTTAGGCTTGAGGTGGAACCCAAGATTAGATTGCTTTCATTTTAAGTCATCTGTCAAGGAACCGGTCATATACACGAAAAGAACGTTTGTTTCGGATATCGCTCGCATTTGTGATCCTTTAGGATTACTCGCACCAGGCATAATCAAGGCTAAGATTTTCATTCAAAGGCTTTGGTTGTTAAAACTAGAATGGAATGAACCCTTACCTGAAAACATAATTAAAGACTGGCAAAATTTCTCCGCTTCCATGCAATCGATAAACAAGTTAAGAGTGAATATATATGTTTTATGTGACAGCTATTTTGAAGTACAACTTCACGGATTTTGTGATGCTTCAGAACACGCATATGGTGCAGTCATTTATTTACGTTGTGTTACCAACGCTAATCCATCTTAAAATTTACTTTACAATAAAACAAGGGTAGCTCCATTAAAACCGTTATCAGTGCCGCGATTGGAACTTTGTGCAGCTTTATTATTATCACAGCTTGTGTCAAAGGTGGTGACTCTCCTGAATTTAACTATCAGCAAGACATATTTGTGGTCAGATTCTAGAATCGTCTTGGCATGGCTTCAAAGCTCTCCACACTTGTTCAAAACATTTGTGCCAATAGAGTGAGTAAAATTCAAGATTTAACTTCGAATTACCAGTGGAATCACGTGCGCTCAGAAGAAAATCCGGCGGATCTTTCTTCCCGTAGAGTAAATTTCCGACAAACTATGTGATGCTGATCTCTGGTGGAACGTACCTTCCTTCCTGATGAAGGAAGAGATTCCCGTATCTACTAAAAACATTGATCGTCAACATCTAGAAGAAACAGAAGACTCTTCTAGTGAATTTAGAAAAGTGACTGACGCATCCCTGATATGCATTGACACTAATGATTTAATTGACTCTATTTTAAACATTAGTAATAATTATATTAAATTACTACGTATTTTGAACTATATTTTCAGGTTTGTTTGGAATTCAAGAAAGGGAAGAAATTCTCTTCATAAAAGAAAGAATTGGGTAAGTTCAGAAGAATTAAATTATACAGAAAATTACCTCATAAGGGAATATTAAAAACGAGAATTTAATCCAGAATACCACGCATTACTGCAAGGTAAGCCAATTTCTTGCAAAAGTAAATTAGTAGCATTGAATCCTGGATACAATCCTAGATAGATCCTAGACAAAGATAAGGTAATGAGAGTTGCAGGCAGATTAAAAAATGCCAATCTCAGTTTTTCACAAAAGCATTAAATAATCTTGCCAGCCAAGGGTAAGTTAAGAAATATAATTGTAGAATATTATCATAAAAAATATCTTCATATAGGTTCGCAGGCATTGTTGTGTTGTGTGAGGCAGAAATTCTGGCCAATACAAGGATTGAATTTAACCAGAAAAATAACGCATGAATGCGTTACCTATAGGAAAAACAACCCAATTACGGTTGAACAAATTATGGGTTCTTTACCTCCAGAACGCGTAAATCCCAGTCTCCCTTTTAATTATGATGGCACAGATTTTGGGGGCCCTTTTTTCATAAAGAGACAAAGAAAGGGGATCCTAAATAAGGTATACTTAGCAATATTCATTTGCTTGTTAACCAAGGCAGTTCATTTCGATTAGTATCCGAACTTACAACAGCTGCTTCATTGCCACTTTGAAGCGATTCATTGTAAGAAGAGGGAAAATGGCAGTTATATTTTCCGACAACGCAAAAAACTTCGTTGGTGCTGACGCTGAATTGCAAAAACTTAACAATTTAATCAGGCGTCCTGAAGAAAGTTTAGCTAATTATTTATCCGAAGAAGGAATTCAGTGGAAATTTATTCCTCCTCGAACTCCTAATTTTGGTGGGCTGTGGGAGACAGGGATAAATTCCGCAAAATATCACTTAAGGCGAACAGTAGGCAACGCAAGACTAACATTTGAAGAACTATTAACTGTAGTAACACAAATCGAGTCTATTTTAAAGTCGCGTCCGATCACTCCATTATCATCAGACATTAATGATATGGAGGCTTTGACACCAGGTCATTTTCTCATCGGAAGGCCAATGACAGCATCGTTGAACCCGAATTAATCAATGTAAATGAAAATAGGCTTTCTAGATGGCAAAGATTAGTAGGTGTATTCAACTTATATGGAGTCGGTGGCACTCAAAATATTTGAACACTCTTCAACAACGTTCAAAGTGGCAGTCAGATAGAACAAATTTGAAAATAGGTACCCTAGTATTGGTTAAGGAAGATGGCCTTCCTGTAAATAAGTGGTTGCTAGGTCGCGTTGTAAATGTTTTCCCGGGACCAGACGGAAAGGTTAAAGTTGTAAATGTGCAGACAGCAATGCGAACTATAAAAACGGAAATCGAAAAAATAGCGATATTGCCATTAGAGGAGAATTCTTCCTAAAGGACTGTTTTTGATTCAACTATCTGCTAACAGTGTAATTTCATTTCTTATAACTGTATGATTATTATTTGCAATTTATGTATTAATTATCTTGTAACTATAATGTATGTTTAATTATTCATTATTGAATGTCAATTCATTCTTTTGACAATTCATTATTGAAGTGTTTGAACCCTTCAATGCCAGGGGGTATGTTGAGTACTAATTGTATTTTTTGAAATGATTAATATGTTTCCAAAGCATTTGGCGATATCTTGTTCTTGGCGCATATTGGCTAGAACGCCACTCATGTAAAACTACGCACTTCCATTTTTGATTTCGTCTGTAAGGCACGCAACGCATTTAGACACTTCAATAAATAGTTAAGTTCAATTGTTTATTATTTAATTGGTCATCATAGCCACATCGCATCCGCATCGCAAACAACATCCTTTAGAGTAATATAAACGTTATTAAATTTTTTTAGAGTATTATAAAATGCGAGATTTTCACATTTGCATAAAATATCCTTTGTTATTTGCAAGGTATTTAGAATTCGTAATTATTTAAATAATGGGTGAAGGCAATTTAATTTCTTCCAACTAAAAAAACCTGCGATGCTATTGGGAGATGGCTGCACTAACTTCATTATTCCTATGCATCGTCTTTTGCTGAAAAGGTACATATATTATCAATAGGTGGTAGCAGCAAATCGGTGCCTTACATATAGCTAAAGAAATATCTTTAAAAGGAAGCTGGGATAAAGACCACTGAAATTATTCAGAACTAACCTACAAAGACAGTACCATACTTTGAGCTAATAGAGTCACCTTTCTGTATTTTTTTGTTTCCAAAACTGAAAATTCATACTTCTTAAAAGTTAGATAAGAAGTTTATCCACCTCTGTAATTAAATAAGAATAATTTTTAATAATGCTTGTAAGAATCAGATTATTTTCAGTTTCCTTAAGCCATAAGACCTAGAATATTTCTAATATAGTTTAACTGTATCTTGCAATTAAGTAAATTTCTTTATAAATAAAATTTCCTATTTATGATTTTCAATTCATTATGAAAACAACTGCAAATTTCTCTTCTTGAGTTTGATAATGTAACCCTTCTCTGAAAATTTTCTCACCTCAAATTAAAAATCGAACTAAAATACAGTTTTCACAATCTAGCTACAGATGGCAGCACAAAATTGAAAGGAACCTTTAGTAGTTTACTCATTTTGTTTTATCTACTTTCTGCCTTGTGCTGCCATCTGCCTTATTTTTATCCAAGCAGATACGGTAAATAAAATGTTACGGATATTAAAGGATTGGATTAAAAATAATCTACTAAACTTACACATATATCTACCATTACGGCTCAGTATTTGTTATCATGGTTATAATTTTAAAGAATGCAAAACTTTGTCGTGTTAACGATGAAAATTTTTATTCTTAGTACTTTGATATTAAGTAGATTATTAATTTATGTTTTTTCAGTACTTGAATGTTTCTTACAAGATAAAAGAAGCTATTTTGGACTTATTATTATAAATCCTTTCTCAATTTATTATTACTTTTTCAACATTTTAGATAAATTCTTAATTATTCGTGTTAAAAAACATCTAATAAAGTAATCGAGTATCACAGTGAGTGCGCTTTTCTTATAGCTCATGTGCTGAAGAGGGTGACTAATAATTAGCTAGACAAGGTTAAGCTTCGAAAGTAATGTTGCATGTGCCCAATAGTTGCTGGCTTACACCAATATTTTGTACATTGCGTTATTAACCCTAGAAAAGGAATAAATAAATATTTCACTTACCCCAATTACTGTACTTTGCCTTTCAGAAAATAAACTTATAAATTTCAATCAGATTACTTTATTCAAGCATTTATGCATCCTTTCAGTTATTATCTAGGTTAAATACACAAAATGAATATTATGGCACCATTAATGGGTTGCGCAACCTCAAGCAAATATGGATCAGAACACTAATCTGTTGACATCGTCTCGTATTCCTAATAGAATACCTTGATCCTGCACGCACGAATTCCTGATGACTTTTCTCACTGATTAGTTCATTTTTGTAAAAAAAGATTCCTTTGAGCTGATTTCCACACCATCGTCTATTTTTAGCATAGATGAGATCTCGGCTATTCGCAGTTCAGTCACATATACCTCAATGAGCTCTGTTACCGCAAGGGAAGGCATATAAATTGCAACAGAAATAATATCCAGGAAAACTTAGGAAACTGCAGCTTGAATCTTTTTCATCGTTTCGAAAAATCCCACGCCATTTCTAAGCGTCAACAACCAGACATTCTGCACTTCATTGTGTGCGTGCAGCACGGGGCGAAAGCCCCCACGCACCGCGTGAGCGTCGTCGTCAGAACAAGGAGGGAAATCAAATATGTTCCTGATTTAAACAGCGTTTAGCAGAACGCTGCTTTTACTGTTAGTCATGAGTTAGTGCCCTTAGGCGATGGTGTTTTAGTAGAAAAGGCGATACCACCGCGCCGAAGAGGCGAAGCTGGAACATGTACTTTTAAGTACAGAGTTGGAAGTTAAAAAATAATGCAGATTTCTTCTGTTAGCCGTTAAGCGGCGTTCACACTGGGACACATCAGAGCTAGAGAACACAACGGACACAACAAATACAGCGGATTAGTTAGAGAAAACCAGTTGTTTGTCACTACGGACCCAGTTGAAAAATCTGAACTTCACGCAAAACGGAGATAGTCGACACATGGAACCGACCAATCAGGAGAGTATTTCAAATCATCATCATCAACAGAAGCGCGAAACAACATGGCTGGCGATATGAGCAATTGATTGATTGATATGATTTAAAGTGAGGACGAGTATACGGCCTGACGGCCTTTACTCCACAGTTATTATCCCTATGCAGAAATTCATTTTAAAAATCTTAAAATCCGATGACGAGAAGTCCAAATCTTGGTAGTCGTTGGATTTCGGCAATTAGACTACAGTTTTCTCTCATATCTTATGAAGCAACGTGATATAAAAAGTAAAGAAGCATCTTATCCACTATATAGCGATAAATTAAAATTAAAAGTATCCTCCTCAGAAGATTTTGCTGATATTTTTCCAATATTCAAAGATCCTAAAATTTTTAATTTACTTCAAAATATATCTACATTAGCACAAGAAATTAAAGAAACACAGAATAACCATCAAAAATTATTTCTTGCATTCAGAGCAACAGAACTTATACTACAATTCTCAACAGCCAGCGAAGAAGTATGAGCTAAGCGGATAGAGCCATCAATCTATAGACTTGCCGATCGGGAGTTCGATCTTTCCTCATACTTTTTTCTTCATAAGCGGCATTTTTGGTCGGGCCATTATGGGTATTCTCCGTTCTTTAACTTCCTGTGCTAATGTAGATATATTTTGAAGTAACTTAAAAATTTTAGGATCTTCGAATATCGAGAAAATACCGGC
The DNA here is from genome assembly GCA_000611955.2 of Stegodyphus mimosarum. NCBI lineage: Eukaryota > Metazoa > Arthropoda > Arachnida > Araneae > Eresidae > Stegodyphus > Stegodyphus mimosarum. Next base: position 46,999 of record KK114335.1, on the reverse strand, counting down.
AAAATCTTCTGAGGAGGATACTTTTAATTTCAATTTATCTCTGTATAATGAATAAGATGCTTCTTTATTTTTTTTATCTTGTTGCTTCGTAAGATATGAGCGAAAACTGTAGACTAATTGTCGAAATCCAGCGACATCCTGTTGTATGGGATAGTCGATTTAAGGACTACAAAAATACAGATAGAATGCGCATGCGTGATGACTTCAGATCGTCTTCATCGAAATAGTAAGTAATTTTCTTTTCCATTCAATACTATTTTTGTGTTTAGATTTTGAATCCGGAGAATTAAATTACTGATATCAATGATCTCAGATAAATATCTAATTGTATTATAAAATTAGTAATGGAATTAAAAGTGGTGAAAGCAAAGCATAAACAAAAATGTTAATGTAATATTTTTCTTTCTTCTAAATCTTTCTCATCATTAAAAAAAGGTACTGTTTATTATCTCAAATAATAAAATGAATCGCATCTTGACTTGACTATAAACTTGCTTATCATTTGGAATGAAAATACTGATAATAATAATTAAACAACAACAATAAAACATAATAAAGAAACACGTTTTTATTTTTCCAAATAATTTTTGATGATTTGAAACCTAAGTAGTAAATGACCAAGAAGAAAACTCAGCAACAAAATACATTTTCGTTGTTTTCTGCTCACCATACGTTTTGGTCGAACCATTTAAAAAAATCACTCAGTTTTCGCTGTGTGGATCAAAGATTCACGGCGGAAGACTGTCTACTACGAAATGTAAACAAATGAAAGCGCGCGCGATCTTCTACTTGCTTGGCTGTCAATAGTAAACACTCCCAGTAAGTATGAACGAGCTAGGTTAGAGAGAACGGCGTTCCATGCGTCGCTTAGCTCCGATAACGTAGTTGAGTATTAAGTGTGAACGGTCCTTTAGAGCTGGGAGGTGACGAGAGGAGGAGTGATGATCGCGATTCGTTGGTGCCAGTCATGTGAAAGGTCACCCTCCCAAGTGCTGACCCTGTAGAAGCTGCTTGAGTTCGAAAAGATTCGAAGTTTTGAGTAGGTTCATCAGTTTTCAGCTAGTATTTAATCTTCAAGTAGGGCAATTTCCATCAGATACTGTATTACTTGAAATACAATCTAGAGTTTTTCGGTAAAATTTTTAGAATTTCTTAATTTTTGTAAGAGCGGCATTAACTTCTGGAGGTGCGTGAGGATTCTTGCGTTTTTTGAGATTGCCTGGAACGTATGAAAAACATTGCTGATATCTTCAGTTGCTGTAAAATATTGCTATAACTGGATCTTTTTATAGCGTAGGTGACATTTGGCTGGGATAAATTCAGAGGTGGGAAGTTTTCTGGGGTTTTAGTCGGACTCTTGGCTTGCTTCTGGGTACACTACCTCTGGCATTTATAACACTGGTTAGAACGTTTTTCTACTGGTCTGTATTTTTCTATTTTAACATTAAAACTAAAAATATTGTTGACATTAAATATTGCGTTTCCTTCAACTGAGTTATCTAGTTCTATGAAGTACAGGGGCAGTTTTTCATAAGTATCTTTCGTCTTTCTCGTGAATTGTTTGAATTCCCGGACTGGAAATTTTCTTTCAGTGAGATTTTTGAATATTTCTTCGTCTGGGATAATTTCTGGAATATTTTTCAATACAGCTTTAGTAGTTCTTTTCTGATCAAATAAGTAAGAGTGGTAACTTCTTTTAATTTGGTCTAACGCGAGAGTAATTTTTCTGTAGTCTTTAACATTTTTGGGTAGTAGTTTAACATTTTTGGGGTAAAGGAAAATAGTCTCTTTTTAATTGTGATTCTTATTCTGCTGTGCAAATAGCACGGAGTTTACTACCTAATTCGAGCCAGTTAAGGTTTTCTTGAGTTATTACAATTGGCGGGATTCTACTTTCTTTCTTAGTGGAATAAATTGCTGTTCGATTTTCTACGGAAACTTCTGAGGGTAAATTACCATACCTGTTATGTTGAGTGATTTCTGCTTTTGGGAAATTTTCTTTAATTTTTGCAGTTTTAGTTGGGACTGACCATTCAGAGTTACTATCTTCGGTTTCTGTATTCTTATTTGTTTCGGCTATGCCTTGCATTAAGTTGGAGAAAATTTTCTTTAGCTGTTCTTTTCTTTCTGATTTTTTGTTAATATCATTTTCGCTATTCTGTGCTTTTTCGGCTAGTTTTGCTTTACGTATTTTTCTTTTATGTTTATAGTGACAATAATCGTTGGTCTCTTCGGCAAGGATCGTTGATCTCTTCGGATAATTTCTTTATATCTGAAGTCTTCCATGTAGTCATCTACTAATTAGCGTTCTTTTCCGTAGCTTTCTCGGGCGAGTTCATGCATTTTCTGATATTCTTTCTGAGTTATTCCCGTGAAGTATTTTTCAGTTGTCCGATCATTTGACGTTGTATCTATCGGGCTAACACTCAAGAGATATTTATCGGGAGGTTCTTTTGAGGATATACTTTGAGAGATTGCAGCAGAGAAAAATCTAAGATACTTACGGAGCAAGTCAGGATGCGTCCTTCAGGTACCAAAGCTCGCAGCAGAATGAGTGACGAATAAGGATGGGGGAAATCAGTTCCGCGAGAATTTATATCCACGTGTAGCTCCGCGATTACGATTCAACTTACGATTGGATCAGTGACGATAAACTTCGTAATGTGAGAAACTTGCGTTCTCACAGCTCCGAAAACTAATTAATTTTAGTGCAGATGAAATTAAACTGAACAATTTTAAAATTCAGCCATGTACATATGCAAGCGTAGGCTGGTGATATGTTGCTCCTAACTGGATGAAAAAGAAATGGAAAGGAAATAAAGAGATAAAGCTTTGCAATCGTTTTGAAAGACAAACATAATCTTTGTATTCAATGCGAAAAATTCGCGATAAAAGACAAACCAAAACTAAACGAATTCCAATATTTAAGTTACTTGGTCCCCATGATAAAATGGGTAACGTTCTTAATGCTTTTGAGAAATTCTTATACGTACATCGGTATAAGATCAATAATTGTAAGTAAAAGCAAGTTACATCTTGCATCGCAGATCTGGATTATTTCCTTCACTCTTGTAGAGTCAATAGGTTTTTTTATGTTGGAGACGTGAAAAGTGAGTAGTGCTCTTGCCGGACTCGAACCCGGACCTCTCCAGTATGCGCCGAGTGTGCTACCATTGCACCACGAAGGCATGCTGGAAGGCGGGAGAAAAGACCTTATATTCTAAGGGCTGATACTATGCTGTAACAATTAGAGATGGAAAAAACCGCTTCTTTAAGAGATCAGATCGGAACCGTTCGCTCCCTGAAGCGAATCAGTTTCTTTTAACGATTCACCGCTCACTGACAATCACCTTGATGAATGCGCTTGGAACGGGCTTCGATCAGGAGCGGTGTGCAAAGACGGAGGAAAAGCAGACAGAATTGAACAAAGTGTGGTATCTCTGGAATCAACTCAGCCAAACCGCTCACTTTCTGGACTGATTTCTTTCAATTGTACTTTTGAGATTTCTTAAAACCTTTTCTACATAGAACAACAATAAAATTCTGGAATAAAAGAATGCTAAAAGTTACAAAATAATGAAACCCAAGTCCACTTTTATTAAAGAGTACATTATTTTATAAGTGATATTTGGTTGCTACTACAAAGCACAGTGTAAAATCAAATTTTCAGATTGAAGTCAGATCTCAAAGAACAGGAAACTGTCTGCTGACAATACCGACATTTTCGATTTTTTTAAAATCTAATTTAAAAAAATGATACCAAATATCCCTCGAGGTTTTTCTATTCGGTATGGTCCACATCTTGTTCTGCAACTTTAAATGAAAAAATACATTAGATGAAAAGATATATGTTTACAAATATATACTAATTCTAAAGAAGATGAAAGAGAAATTCACAGCTCTTTATTACAAGACGTTAGTAAAATAAGTAAATAAATAAAAATGTAATTTATTAGTTTACATAAATATTACAGTAATATTGTATAAAAAGATGAAAGAGCAAATATTAAAGACTCCGTTGGAATCAGATCCGCAGTTGGAGTATAAGCGATGTCGACTTCGAGGGACCCAGATCTGTGACTAGCTCCGGAGTGCTGACAGCTGTGAAGTTGTGGAACGACTTCTTATAATTTACGTATTCTAAACAGATCCGCACAATGCCAGATGGAAAAAAAAAAACTCCATCCATTTGCAAACGGGGGAGAGGAGTCAGTTTCGCTGAGACACATTGCTTTATTTAACGTTTTGTTTCTTTAATACTGAGGAAACGCAATAAAACCAAAAGCCCACATAACACACGGACACACATAAAAATTAGGTCAGAGACGTTTCCAGTAAATAATAAAGGAAAGAATGCTAGTATTTAAATTAAGAAGAAATAAAATTTTTTGGCACTGTTCCCAACAACAGCTCTCGGTGAACTGTTAAAGAACTTTCGTTCCGTTTCCATCTCTAGTAATAATGCCCTCAGTCTCTCATGCTGGATCTACCTGGAACCAGTTTATCACAATATGAATGATACAAATGTTTTATACAATCCAAGGATGTTAAGCATTCCTAATAATATAAGCCTTTAGGACTCTTTCAGCAGAGGCTCTTCTGGTCCAAAGTACCACGGAACACAACTCTGTCCCGTATCTTGCATCCTAGAAAAGATGTACACCATCTGAGCCACAACATCTTTAACTCGAAGCACGAAAGTAATTTTTTTTAAACAATCGTCCAGTCGCTCTTGATTTTAATACTTTCGTCATCCATAATCCTACATCTCCACCAAAGTTCGATGTTTGTATAATTGATGGCAACAAAATAAAGAAAGGGCAGAAACTGCATGGCAGAATGCAATTCATGTTCCTTCATTTATTCATTTAACAGAGGTATTTTTGACCCAGGTGATCAAAATTATCTTGATTTCTGTTAGACTCACTCCGCTTGTTATAAATTCAGTCTGAACGTCTGGAAAGATCAGCACATTGGAAGAAGAGAAACTTTCCTCCTAGGGAAAATGAAATTCTTGGTTGCAGGGAACTATATAAATGAACCATCAAAAGAACTATGAACAGTAAGAACTTTTTCCTTTCCAGTTTCACAGAGATTGAATTTTGTAAACTTGATTTGGCAAACGTTAGGATGTTGGTTCTCTCTTCTAGGTGCAGGCGCAATAAACTGCTAGATCATGCAGCAGATCATCTACCCGTTCAGCGGTGCAACCACCAACACAATTGAACAAAGCTCATAGATACAAAGATAGAAATGAAGATTGAAATAAATAAGTTCAAGTACAGAATATAAGTACAGAATAATATAAAAACTCATATTTAAGTCAGAACATCTTAATTAATAATTCAATAATAACTTCTTTTCTTTTCACAAAAATATTTATTAAGTGTTTTTATGAAAATACAATAATATTTAGTTGTGATATAAACACAAAAATATTAACTGTAATATATTACGAAACGCTCAGCTGCGGTAAGATAGCTTCCCCGTGAAGCGGGCTTAGGGTTGCCAGAAAAGGGCAAGGGAAGGCAGAGTTGCCGGATTTCGCATAAAATCGCCCATTTGGCTACAAAATCGGCGATATGCTAGAGATGGATTGAGAACATTTTAGAATTCTAGAACGAAGTCTTACCCGTTTGTCCTAGAATGTTCTCGAAGGAACGCCAAAAGCTATATAAATCCTGCCTTTATGCGGAGTTGTAGTGTATCGCCAGTGCATCAACGAGTGTATCGTCGAGTTTTATCTTGAGTGTGTTGAGATCTGAGAGAGATCGACCGAGTCGGGAGCTGTACTTTAGTGTTTTGCCGTGAAGCTGTTTTCACATTTATGGTCTGATAGCGAAGATATTTCTTGTTGCTGATAGTTTCAGCCTGTTTGTCATAGTTTTTCGACGACTGTAAACGTGTCATTGGAACTCTCCTGTGAAATACTGGCGAATAAATTGTGTTTTGACTCTTCGTCAAGGCTTTTCGAAATAAAGGAGATTTTTATCTCCAGCATGCGAGACTGCTGCTACTCTGAAAAATGAGGGCGAAAATTAGCGTTTTCAGGGTTTTTAATTACTGTCTCTGCTCATTAATGTCGTACGAAGATGAGAAAGGTCGAAATGGCTTCCCATGAATTTTTGGAATCCGGAGGTACCTCTCTCGAAACTCACCTCCCAGCTGTTCCGGAGGCGATGATGCCAAAAAAAAACCGAACAAACAGACAGACGCATACAGATTTTTAATAGCATTGTAGAGATATTACGTTATTTCGAAGGAGAAGACATGAAAAACGAGCAATGCCCTCGCCGGGAACCTTGGACCTCTCAAATAAGCACCGAGTGTGCTGATCATTAGTGCAGACTGAAGACCATCAATGGATCAGCCGCACCATCATTAGAACTTCCCATTACACCCCGAAGTCATGCTAAGAAGGCCTTACACACACACACACTTTTAAATGGCGGCTGGGGATTAGGGGACCCAATCGCCAAATCCTGGTGGTGGACCATCAACTACGACCGTTTTTAGTTCAGGCGCCACTGTAGAGACATTAGGTTATTTTTGAAGCAGGAGAGGTGAAAAATGCACAATGCCCCCACCGGAACCTGGAACTCTCGAATACGCGCTGAGTGTGCTGACCATTACACCACGAAGGCATACTAAGAAGGCAGAAGAAATACCTTAAGTGTGGTGCCTATGCTGAACGACAGATGGCGCTGACTTGGACGAGGGAACGGAATTCCATCTAATGTGGCAGTTGGCCTCGAGACGTATTGAATGAATAACGACGCTAGATTTAAAGACGTAAACTAATGTGTATCATAGAAGCGAACTAAATTTACATAAACTTATTTGTAAAAAATGTAAATACTTTAAATGTAATTAAATGTGCTGTCCTTTCAAGAAGTTTCTTAGATGTCTTTTTAAAAAAGGTATTACCCCACAATTTATCAGAAGTGGGATTAAGGAATGCTTCAAGCAATTATTGAAAATCTACATTGATGCTGATATAGAACGCCATAATTAACTAGCTGGATTACCAATTGAATGACTATTCGAAGCTTGAAGGTATGTAATTTTGTTTTCATATTTTAAAATGATTTTAAGTGACATTAAAAAAATCTACGTTGCATTGAAGAATTGTAAAGCAGATAAGATTAGAACTTTACATAGATTTATTTTTGATTCTGATGGAGATCGGTCAAACCGAAAGAGAATTAGGAACTTTTCTGGATTTGATTTTGCTTTAGATAGTGACGAATTTCAAAAGAAATTAAAACATGTAGAAGAAAGTTTTTCATTTAATGAGCTAGTTACAATTTCTAATATCCTAAGCATTTCATTCGAAGGCGATAAATCAGAGCTAGCAAAAAGAATTCTATCTTTATTATGCAATATTGAAACATTAGCTGAAAATATAAATGGCGCCGTTACGTCTAGCTCGGATGAATCGGAAACAGAAGTAGAAAGAATACCAAACGATTTTTCAATGCAGCGCAATATTTTCGATAAGAAAAATTCTTCTATACAGTGTGATTATGCTTGTAAAAATGTTATTAATGGAAATTCTATAATTCAGAATGTTAATATTAATTATTCTGATATCGAAAGCACAATTACGAAGTTTAGTGCAGAATCGCATGAAAATGTTTTTCGTTGGATCGAGCATTTTGAAAATACTTCTAAACTATTTAATTTGTCTGATTTGCACAAATTTATTTTTGCCAAACGATCGCTTGGCGGGAAAGCTGCATTATTTATTCGAACAGAACCGGAAATTAATTCATGGTCAAAATTGAGAAAAGCTTTGATTGACGAATTCTCTTTTGAAATAAATTCTGCTAATTTACATGAATTGTTAAATCAAACGAAAATGAAAAATGGCGAATCGGCTCAAGAATATTTCTTAAAGATGAAAGAATTATGTAATTTTGGGAAAATAGATGACGCTGCCTTAATGCATTATGTTATAAAAGGAATAAATGACAGACACGAAAACAAAATGGTACTATATGGATGTAAAAACTTACTCGAATTTAAAGAAAAACTGAAAGTGTACGAAGTAATGAAAGACGATTTTGCAAAAAGTGAAGGTGCTTTCGATAGAACGAAAACGAAACATGATTTTAATGATAGAGCTAATTTAAAAAACGAAAATGTGAGTAAAAGTAAAGTAAAGAATGATGGTAAATCTGATATTAAATATAATAGTTTCGAAAGTCGTAACAATAAATTTTGTTTTAATTGTGGTTTAAAAAATCATATCTCTAAAAATTGTATTCATAAAGATAAGGGAATTAAATGTTTTAAATGCAAAGCTTTCGGTCATAAAGCTTCAGAATGCTCTAAAACAAATTCTAAACAAGAAGTAGCTAGTGTGAATGTTAATGTTGAATCAAAATTGAACAAATTGGTAATGATCGGTAATTTAAAGGTAAAATCTTTAATAGATACTGGAAGTCAGGCAACATTGCTTAGAAAATCTGTTTTTGATAAATTAAATGTTAAAGAATTAAGTCCTTCGAATTCTACTTTGATGGGATTTGGGAAATGCCGAGTAGAACCATTAGGCTGTTTTAAAGAAAGTATTCAGATTGATGATTTTAAGTGTAGTGCTGACATTTGTGTAGTAAACAATGATGCTATGTCTTGTGACGTTATTATAGGACTCAATGTGTTAATGCAGGGCGAAACCCTAATAAATGAAAATGGAGTTACGATTAAAAATAAATCACTGTGCACAAAAGAAATAAACACTTTGTCTGTTCTTCCAATTGATTTATCTTACGATGAAACTGAAGTAAATATTGAACCTGATGTTCCAAATATTTTCAGAGATAAGGTGCAACAATTGGTTTCGAGTTATGTACCGCGTAAAACTAAAACAACGAATATAGAGATGAATATTCTGGTAAAAAATAATGAACCCATATTTCATCAGCCTCGCAGGTTGCCATTTTCAGAAAAAAGAATTGTCGAAGCTCAAGTAGCTGAATGGTTAGCACAAGGAATAGTAGAACCTAGTTCTTCAGAATATTGTAGCCCCGTTGTAATCGTTAAGAAGAAAAATGGAACACCTCGTGTATGCATAGATTATAGGAGATTGAATAAAATAGTTGTAAAGGACAGATTTCCACTTCCATTAATTGAAGACATTCTAGATCAGTTACAGGGATCACATGTCTTTAGTACAATTGATCTTAAAAATGGGTTTTTCCATGTTGACGTAAATAGGGATAGTAGGAAATATACTTCATTTGTAACACACGAAGGGCAATATCAATTTCTTAAGGTTCCTTTTGGATTATGCAATTCTCCGGCTGTTTTTCAGAGGTACATTAACACTATTTTTCGACCTTTAATTAATGATGGTATTGTTTTGCCCTACATGGATGACGTAATAATCTTGTCTTCCTCCCTTGAAGAAGGAATCGAACGACTTGAACGGGTCTTAAAGCTTGCTAGTGAGTACGGACTCGAGATTAATTTTAAGAAATCTCATTTTTTGAAGAAGAGGATAGAATTCCTGGGTCATGTTATCAAAGAAGGTAAAATTTTTCCATCTACTTTAAAAACGAAAGCAGTCCTAAATTTTCCAGAACCGACTACTTTGAAACAAATTCATAGTTTTCTTGGCCTCACCGGATATTTCAGGAAGTTTATTCCAAAATATTCCATTATTGCTAAACCTTTGAGTGATCTCTTGAAAAAAGATCGTAAGTTTAAATTTGAAGAAGAAGAAAGAAATTCTTTCAATCGATTAAAGACATTATTAGCTGAAAAGCCTGTCTTAGGAATCTATAATCCCAGTTATGAGACTGAATTGCATACTGACGCTAGCTTAGAGGGATATGGAGCAATTTTATTGCAGAGGTCTCCATATGATAATAGTTTCCACCCTACCTACTTCATGAGTAAGAAGACCACTGACGCTGAGAAGAAGTATTCTAGTTATGAACTCGAAACTCTAGCAATCATAGAAGCACTAAAGAAATTCCGCGTGTACTTACTGGGAATTCCTTTTAAAATTGTGACTGACTGTGCCGCATTTGAAAAGACCATGTCAAAACGGGACTTATCAACTCGTGTTGCTCGTTGGGCTTTATTCCTACAAGAATTTAATTATGTGATTGAGCATCGTTCCGGTACCAGGATGGCTCATGTCGACGCCCTAAGTAGATCTCCCATTAGTATTTTTTGTGTTTCAGTTGATATTTTACCAAAGTTGAAATTAGCCCAAGATAAGGATAATGAAATAAAAATGATAAAAGAATTACTTAAAAGTTCTAGTTATGAAGACTATTGTGACAGAAATGGAATTTTGTTTAAATTTGTTGATGGTAAAGAATTAATGGTTGTGCCTGAAATTATGGAAACAGAAATTATACGAAGTTTCCATGAGAAAGCACATTCAGGAGTCAAATATACTGAGAAAAGCATCCAAGAGTATTATTTTATCCCTAAACTCAGACAGAAAGTAGAAAATATCATAGCAAACTGCGTTCATTGTATTCTTGTGAATCATAAGAAAGGAAAGAAAGAAGGTTTCTTACACCCAATACATAAAGAAGATGTGCCGTTAAAAACGTATCATTTAGATCACCTTGGTCCTTTGGAGGGTACACATAAGAATTATAAGTACATCTTAGTAGTTATTGATGCATTTACTAAATTTGTATGGATTTATCCTACGAAGTCCACAACATCTGCTGAAGTTATAGCGAAGTTGGAGATACAAAAGGCTGTATTTGGCAGTCCTTCTCAAATAATCTCGGATAGAGGTACAGCTTTCACCTCCAGCGAATTCGCCGATTATTGTTCTAAAGAGAACATTAAACATCATTTGATTACTACCGGCCTGCCTAGAGCTAACGGTCAAGTTGAACGTATCAATCAGACTATCATATCAATTCTTTCAAAATTGTCTTTAGAAAATCCGACTCAGTGGTACAAACATACAAATGAGCTGCAGCAGGCTATTAACTCGACATACCAGCGAAGTATAGATACCACACCCTTTGAACTGCTCTTTGGTACAAAGATGAATGCTAAAGGTACTGATAAGTTGATTGAAATGATCGAAGCTGAATTTCAAGCGAATTTTGAAGCTAAAAGAAATGAACTTAGGAAGCATGCGAAGCAACAGATATTTAAAATTCAAGAAGAGAACAGGAAAACATATAATTTAAGAAGAAGAGAACCAAGAGATTACAAAGTCGAAGATTTGGTCGCTATAAAAAGAACTCAGTTTGGACCGCATTTGAAATTAAAACCAAAGTATCTTGGACCATACAAAATAACTAAAGTTAAAGGTGGCAATACATACGATGTAGTTAAAGAAGGAAGTCATGAAGGTCCTAATTATACGACAACTTGCTCTGAATTTCTAAAACCATGGAGTAACTGTTAAGAAGAATACGAGAAAAGAAGACTGAAGTAAATTAAAGAAGAAAAAGAAATATATTGCACATATTTTCTGTAAGAAGACGAAAACTTAAAAAATATATCATGACGTTTAAGACGAAAATAGAGACTCTTAATGACGAAAGGAAAGAGGCTTAAAGACGAATTGAAAGACGCCTAAAGACGCATGAAAAGGTGCATAAAGACGAAGAAACTGCGGTTAAAGACGTTAACTACTGTTTCTATGGCAAATTAAGTTTAAAGACGACTCTACTCATTTTGTCATTCTTGAAGCTGAAAGACGATCAAGGACTCTAAATAGTCTAACCTATAATTTTAGACGTGCTATTGTCTGTTCTGTTTTGCTTTTGTATTTTTTTTTTATATTTGCAGTGTCGCCTGGAGGACCAGACGAATCCAGGATGGCCGAAAGTATGTGGTGCCTATGTTGAACGACAGATGGCGCTGACTTGGACGAGGGAACGGAATTCCATCTAATGTGGCAGTTGGCCTCGAGACGTATTGAATGAATAACGACGCTAGATTTAAAGACGTAAACTAAAGTGTATCATAGAAGCGAACTAAATTTACATAAACTTATTTGTAAAAAATGTAAATACTTTAAATGTAATTAAATGTGCTGTCCTTTCAAGAAGTTTCTTAGATGTCTTTTTAAAAAAGGTATTACCCCACATAAGTTTATGAGACTAGAAAAAATAATTTATGAAAAATTATCCCAAGAAATTGGGTTTCATGACTTCAGTCAAAGATTTTTCTATATTCCTCAAAATGTCCTTCGGATCCGATGCATTGAACAAATACTTATAGCATCTTTTCCATTTAATTTATTCATTATTTAGTAAAAAATTATGCATAGGTGATTACAATATTCCAGAGCTTTGTTTTCGCTAGAAGGCTTTCAGACCATATTTTTTCTATGCTAATGAGGAGGCTGCTGGCTTTGTATTTCATAAAGGATAACGCTACGCAATTTAACGTCATCGCGTTAATGAGGTCATCTCTTCATATTATTAATCTTTTCCTAGGCGAAGTAGGTTGATAGCTTTAAATATGTATTTCGTTTCTCGTAATTTGTTTCGCAGATTGAAGAGGCCTGCGAGGACTGGTATTTAATCCTCCCGCTTTTAAAGGTGCTGAATTTTCTCAGATATTACCAGCAATGATAATGCAACAATGAGGAAAATAAGGGATTAAACAATTTCTTGTGAATGACGGTAACAAGTAAAAAGGCACTGTCATTTATATGGGTTGTAACTTTACTGTGGTGCGACCTTCTTCGATTATCTTCACGAATTTTAAAGTATTTTTTTTAATGATTTCATTAACATTAGATTTTTGTCACAGATATCCAAATAATCCTCAAATTTCGGATTTTTCGCATTATCTTTTTAAGAACTTTCTGTCATGATTATTAGTTTAATTATCAGAAATTATTTTCAGAAATAATTATTATCAGAAAAAATCCCAGGCGGCGAAAGTCTCAAGAATTTTTCTTACTAATCTGGTAAGTGGCTCACGAAATTTTCCACCGTGGTAAAATTTATTGCATTTTTTAACCGCTTTTGCTCCACGTATTCTGCTTTCGAAAGCTAGGAATTTTGCGCTAATTTACTAATAGCCCTATAAAATGCTTGTCATTAGAAATGCGCTATTTGTCCAGATAATAAACAGATCGAATGATTAAAATTTTACAGATCAAGTAAATAGAATTTTTAATCGGTTTTGAAGCATATTTATTTTTAACTCTTAAAGGCGTGTAGTCGCCATTTAGCAACATACACATATTTAGTCATGCAAATCAAGTCAAAACACAAATTTTAGCTTATTGCATAGTGTAACCAATTGGATACAAACTGTTTATGTATATACACTCACGTTTGTGAAAATTGCAACACCAAGAAGGAATCGTCATAATTGAATGCAATTTAATACACAGTTGAGTGGTAGTGGTACAAATAAATGATTAAATGTTCAAAGCAAACAAACAAGAACAAGAGATCAGAATCAGTATTTTGTGTGGCCACCACGCGCCGCAATAAGTGCTGCTACACGACGTGGCATGGAGTCAAACAAAGTTTGAATGTCTGACTGAGGAAGAGCATTCCATATCGTTTGTACGCGTACCCAAAGTTCGTCTGCAGACGCAACAGGACGAGGATCACGAGCAAGACGCCGACCAATGACATCCCACACATGTTCAATTGGCGACATATGCGGGGAACACGCAGGCCAAGGAAGAAGCTGTACCTGCTGCGCTGCAAAGAAGGATTTAACAATCCGAGCAGTATGAGGGCGGGCATTGTCCTGTTGAAATACAGCGCCTGGCAAGCTTTGAAGGAAGGGAACAGCTTCGGGCTGTAGAACTTCACGGATATACCGGTTGCTGTTCAGATTGCCCACAATTCGTAGCAATTGAGATCGTCTATGATATGCTATGGCGCCCCAGACCATAACTCCGGGTGTTCGTCCACTGTGGCGTTCGATAATGCACTCCGGAAGGTGGCGTTCACCGGCATAGCGTCTGACACGAATGCGGCCATCATGGTACCACAAATTAAAGCGGGATTCGTCAGAAAACACGACATGCTGCCAATCAGCACGCCAGTCTCTATGCTGATTGGCCCATTGTAGCCGCAGGCGGCGATGGTCGTGCGTTAGGGGGATCCTGTATAAAGGAGTCCGTGCGCGCAGTCCACACTGCAGCAGACGTCTACGAATTGATGAAGCACACAATGAAACACCTGTAGCTATTGACCACAGTGCTGCCAATTGTCTAGAGGAAGCTGTACGGTCCGTCCGCGCCATGCGGACCAGGTGTCTATCATCGCGAGCTGACGTCACATTTCGGGGTCCACTCCCGGATTTCCGAGTTGTCCGACACTCGTCCGTCCACTGCTTCCAAACGCGCATCACTGTGCTGCTGTTACGCTGCACACGAGAGGCTACTGCACGATACGACAATCCAGCTTCACGAAGGCCGATGATTCTCCCTCGTTCAAACTCTGTAAGTTGTTCAAATCTCGCTCTCTTTCGTCGACGAGGCATAAGTACAGATTGAGTTAACGTTTACCACTAGCAGATAACCACCGATAACCATACACGCCTCGCTACAGCCGTCTATTTATTCGGATCCATCAGCCGTTCAGAGGGCGCTGCTCAGCATACGCATGCGCTACGGATTTGCAATTCTAATCATTTGCATATCATGCGCTACTTTGCATTTCCTGAAAATTTCAGCTCACTCGCGTAAGTCCTTCATGGTGTTGCAATTTTCACAAACGTGAGTGTAGTTTTGAAAGTTTCAGTGTGGTGGCACCACTAACAGTGTAACGATCATTGTTATGAATTGATGTGTAAAGGGAGAACATTTTGTGTTTACGAAATTTTGATTTTGTGCTTGTTGTTATTTTGATGTATTCGAAGTTTTAAAATTGTTTGAAAAACTTTATAAAGCATGTATTATTACAAAAAATTGTTATTACATATTTGCCTGCCATATTTGCTTCGTAAAAGTTATTTTGTGAAAGTTGATAATATTTTTTCAAAAACTGGAATAAAAACTTAGTTTAGATTCTTTTAATATTTTTCCTATTTTACTTTCTATCAATTCTAATGTATTTTTGACTTTAAAAATAAAAATAAAATTTCATGCATTTAAGGGTTAAACTTCTCAAGAAATATTTTAAAATCTCATGCTGTTTTCTGAACTGAAAATATATTCGTAAACTCACAGTATATGCATGCCATATTTAAGGGTTTTACTAAGGTAGGTCAAAGATGGTTTAAATGAACGCATCGCAAAGGGGGCCGTTTTATGTTTTGTACGAAGAAGATGCCGCGTTTGGATTCAAGATTCAGATCTCTGATATGTACTACATAACACAAACGAAGCTAAATTTGGTCACGATCAGAGGTCTAAGTTGAAAAAGATCTGATGCGGACACTGCATGACCTCATTTGCGCGGAATATTAAATTGTGTGCATTTTTTGCTGCTTTTGATTTAAATTTATTTCCTCGAATTTCATCAGAGATAGATTTCTCATTCAATTAATTCAGTTCTCACTTCCGGTAAGGCAAAAATGCATAAAGCCCCAAAACAGCTTCATTAAAAACAGAAAAACGTAGAAAATGATAAAACACCAAATACAGTTAAAACAACTAAAAAAGACAAGTTTTACAATTGAAATTAGAGTTTCTACGCAAAAACAAGCAATATCGCCAGCGAACAAGAAGGCAGATTTTTCGGTGCACAAAGCTGAAGCTTTTGGTTCCACTTAGCGAAAAGATACTGAAGGTGTATAAACTGACTTATCACACTTTTTGCTAACTTTCAAATGTAAACAAATATGGCAGCTATGGTAAAAAAATAGGATAAGCCGCATTTAAGCAACTTTTAAATTGTTTATAGTTCTACACCTACTGCATGCAAATTAACTAAAGGCATAAAATCCTTAACTGGAAGATAAGAACAACTTAATTCAATCATTTCTAAAGCAACAAATGCACAATTTATCGACATATAAGAATAAAAAAAACTGAGTTCACTGAGTCGAGTAACAGAGTAAGTATGTTTATGAAGCGGCCTATTGGAACCAAAAACGAAGATGCACAACTACATGTTATAGCTGTCCTATATAAGAAATTTCGACGTTCAGAAGCTATTCGTTTTTGACTTATGCGCGATACATATATACGTACGTTCGTATGTACAGCCGTCACGAAAAAATCTTCTGAATCGATTTTAAATCCTTTCTGTAACTCGTTTTGGGGAAATGAATCCTTACGTACAGATGTCAATCAACAATATCGTTAAATTGCATTCGATAGCGATCAAAATGGATATTTTCATTGAAATATGATGCCCGAAAAATTTCGGGATTATACTATTTTACTTCGTACAAGGAAGTAAAAAACTGAGCTCACCGAGCCGAGGAACAGAGTGGGTATGAACATATATTTATTTACTTTTGGTGCAGCGGATTGCAACCAAAAAGGGATTTTCACAGCTACATAGCAGTCCTGTATACATAGCAGTCCTGTGATAGCAGTCCTGTATACAAAATTTCAACGTTCTGAGGCTACTCGTTTTTGAGTTATGCGAGATGCATACATACATATGAACATTCGTACGAACGTTACGAAAAAATCTCTTTTGAATCCAGTTTAAATCAATTTTTTAATCCGTTTGGGGAAAAAGACTCCTTCGTTCTGTTCTCACGTACGGATTTCGCGCAAAAACATCGTGTAATTGCACTAGATTACGGTCAAATTGAATATTTTCGTTGAAATACGATACCCGAAATTTTTCGGGATTGCAGTACTTCCTTTGCTTCGTGCAAAGAAGTAAAAAAACTTCAAAATGGCTCCAAGAGAGTGAAGCAGATAAAAGAAAGGCGAAGAAATGTACTTGTTGATATGATGGCACTTAAAAAACCGTAAATGCTTTTTTTGGATAATAAAAATATCTGCCTAGCTGAGAAGGTAATTGATTTATATAAAAGCCTTAAGGTGATAAATGATAAATTTCTAAATCCTTTAGTATGTCTGCATTGTCTCAGAATACAGCATTTCAGAAGCTGGCGCTAACAAAATAGAAACTCGGTGAATATGCAACATCAGTGCCAGGAGAATTAGCTTTTAGTTCAGCTTACAATATTGTAACTTGAATTAGATCACCATTAAATCGGAAGATGTGAATAAACCTGTGTCTTCGAGATCGAATTTCCGTGAAAAGAAATATTCGAAATGAAGATTTTGCAAAGAATACAAATGTAGTTTATGTATAAATTTGTATTTTTCAGCGTTAGCTGCAATGATTTTGTAATGCTTCATAATCTTAGAGCAATGATTAACTTATCTGTACTTGAATTTTAATTATTAAACTTTCCTTCCTTTATTGGTAATATGACTTTTTTAACGCAAAGGAAGAGTTAGCCCATAAGTGCTATTATTCTCGAAACGGCCTTTTGTGTCGGTTTCCTATAAATGTCCGTTTGACTTTCGAAACTGTTGCCATCAAATCTTATCGCCTTGTGTTATATTCAAAGAAATTAAATAATGAAGAATCTGCATGAATGTATGCACGTTTCTCGCATTGTGAAAAGCAACGGTACTTGAAGCTATCAAATTTTGAATAACGTAGTCCTCCACTCAAGTATGGGCACCTGAAAGCTGAATTTTAAATTTGTTTTATTGCCTATTTCATATTTTGTAAAACTTTGACAAATTTTTTATTAACAAATTCAGCGATTTCAAAGCGAGCAATGGGAGCACTTGAAAAAAAATTATCTCCTGCGCTCGAGACTGTCTATCGGAAATTCTTAAGATTTGCTTTTTTTAAATATTTTTAGCCCAAAGGCGCATTAGCCCAAGTGCTCTTGAAAAGTGTGCGTGTGTATAAGTGAAAAAAAAGACCCATTTGGGAGTAATATAAAATCTGAAAGCATTCATATTCTTTTCGTTTTTTTTTATTCTCTTGTTCGAAGTAAAAAGGGAGTATTGCAATCGCTAAAAATTTCGATTACCATATTTCAACGAAAATATCAATTTTGATCGCTATCGAATGCAACTAAACGATGTTTTTGCGTAACATCTGTACGTAAGGACAGAATAAAGGACTCTTTATCCCCTAACGAATTATAAAACTGATTTAAAATGGATTCTGAAGAGATTTTTCATGGCGTCTGCGTACATGCATACGTATATACGAACGTACCTATGTATGTATGCATGTATCTCGGATAACTCAAACACGAGTAGCCTCAGAACGTTGAAATTTTGTATATAGGACTGCTATAACATGTAAATGTGCACCTCCGATTTTGGTTGAAATCGGCCGCACCAAAAGTATATAAATATATGTATATATATACCATCTAATATGGGAAATGAAATACATGAGAGAATTATTTAAGGATTGTAAGAAAGATTGTATTTAAGGATTGTAAGGCTGTAAGATTTAAGAATTTGACAATCAAATTTTTCAACAAAAAATTTGAGCTTTACATTGTAATTAGTACAGCATTTTATTATTTCTATTCTTGTCATTCATTTTACCAATTTTATTCATATTTCTTTCGTTTGTAATTCATCCAATCTTTTCCCTGATTATCAATGTTTTATTTCGGCATTACATGTAAAATGTTTTCCTTGTAACGTTTGTTTCTTTTTGTGTTCGGACAACAAAAACTGGTAGGGAAAAGAGACCAATTCAATGAGAGCCTCAAATTTGTATAGAGGTTTTGAAATATTGTATATAAAAGATTTTTAGAACTAATAACCATTATACTAATTGACGATAGAGGTCTCAGTGAGTTGATCGGAATGAAACCTGTTCTTATTGTTCAGTTAATTGACTTTGTTTAAAGCTTCAAAACGCTTTTCCCTTGACAAGTTCTGTTTGGAGCTTTAAATAAAAAAGGATTAACTTTGGTTTTCACTGTTTTTGTTTTTTCAACCTTTACTTTTTCTGTTCCATATGTATATTATAAAATTTGCAAATTCATCAAAATGAAAATAGGTAGGGGATCATGGTTCTTACAATACTTAAACAATTCTCTCATATATTTCATTTCCCATATTAGATGGTATAAAAAAATCTTGAAGCACTACGCGTAGATTTCTACTAGTTTTTCTCTCAACAACATATAGAAAATTTGTCAACTGATATATATATATCAGTTTATATTATATATATATATATATATATATACTGAGTTGACAAATTAGTTAACAGAATGGATATATATATATATATCCACTCTGTTACTCGGCTTAGTAAGATCAGTTTCTTTATTCTTATATATTTGTAAATTGCGCATTTTTTCTTTAAAAATGATTAAATTATGTTGTTCTGATTTTCTGATTAAGGTTTTTATGGCTTTAGTTAAACTGTATGTTATAGCTGTAGAATTACCAACAATTTAAAAGCTGTTTAAATGCGGCGAAGCCTAATTTTTTTTGCCATAGCGGCCATATTTGTTTACATTTGAAACTTAGAAGAGTAGTGGATTTGTTGCCAATCTAGAGAAACTAAGCTTCGCAACAACAAAGTAACGTCTTCTTTTATTATTGGGAGTTAAATTATGCTGAATCCATTTTGAAATTATCATTGACATTATTAAATTATTCCATATATGGACACAGCATAGCGTCTACAACAAATTAAGTCAGTTTCTATGCCTTCAGTGCCTTTTTGCCAAGTAAAACCAAACGTAAACTTTCAGTTTCGCGCACCGAAAAATCTGCCTTCTAGTCCGCTGGCCGAATTTCTTGTTTTTGCGTAGAAACTGCAATTTTAATTATAAAAAAATGTTTTTTAACTATATTTGGCATTTTATATTTTTTATATCATTCAATTTTTAATATAGATATTTTGAGTTTTTGTGTATTTTTACCTTGTCTCGAAGTTAGAACTGAATTAATTAAATGAGAAATATATCTCTAATGAAATTCGAGGAAATTAATTTAAATGAAAGGCAGGAAAAAATGCGTATAATTTAATATTCCGTAAAAGGAAGTCATATGGTGGTATACATCAGATGTTTTGTAATAACATAAAGGAATTTTATCAATGAGATTTAATTTCTGAGTACCTTATATCGGCGTATTTATTTTAATGTAATATTAAAAAAATAATCAAAATCCATCAATAAATCGACACCAATAACTTGAATTTTTAATTCAATTAAACAATTAAAATTTATTTTTGGCTGATTAAAAATATAATCGAGCCTTATTCCTACTCCCTACTTTTATTAAATTATTTGTATCACTATTTGAAAGAAAATACGGGTTTTGGATCATGTAGATACTGTTTGGCAATTTTAAGCTATGACGCTTTTCAATTATCTATTTACTTTTTGACCATTTTCTAATTATGAATGCATATTCTTGTAGATGTACTGTTCCTCGTATGAGGTTTTAATGAACAGAGCTGAAGGAAAATAGTAAGTTCCATATTTTCAACGAGCTGTTGTTCTCAGTCTCTAAATTTAAGACAAAGTTTTCCGCAGGCGAATGGTGTAGTAATTAAGTTATCAAGGGCCTTTTAACTTCCGCTTGATAATAAGACAATTGTATTTATAGGTTCAATTTCTTTTATCTTAGTGAAGAATGTTATTCATTTTACATATTAAAATCGGAAGACAAAGTAGTGCTTGAACTGACATACAGTAAAATTTCGCTAAGTTAAAACTGAAGGGACCAGAAAAAGTTTCGAGTGACCGAGAATTCAAAGTTAATGAATGCTTTTATTGATTTCACTTGAAGAACATTGCTAAGGAAAACTTTTAATTAATTATGTGAACACCATCGATAGAAAAAATCATTAGGATTTAATTAAAGTAGGTAAGTGAAACTGAATTATATTCGAAACAGATTGGTGCCCTTTCTTAAGAAAGCACATCAAGCAATTAGTCAGATTTCCAAAAGTTAAATAATGTTAACCCTTTGCAGTTGAAGGGTGACTCTCGGTCACCACTCGATTTGATACGGTAACTCCAGAGGTGATTTTTGATTAACATTTGATCTGATGTGACAACTCGAGAGGTGACTCTCAATCACCACTCGGCTTGATGAGATAATTCGATCTATAGCGATGTTTATTTAAGTTTGGTTTGGACACAATTGCTTCATAATTGTATTGAACAACACATGTGTATAAAGTAACTGCAAAGTTTTAATTTTAAACAAAGTTGTTTTAGATTTATTTTTACATATGCGTCTTAGACGTTAGTTCAAACTCGACTGTTGCGGTAATAGGAATATTATTTTCAGGTAGTAATTCAGCAGTAGAAACAAAACATTCAGCATGGATAACGTGGACAGAATCCGAAGAAATATAGCAAAGAATATCCGGGGAAAGTGCGGAAAGATCGCAACTATCTTCAGGCATAAAAGAATCATTAGATTTCTGTGAAATCATTTTAATTTAGCTGCAAGAAATTTACCAACTATGCGGAAAATCATATCGAGTTCTTGGTTCGCCGAACGAAAAAGGCCTTGAATATCAGAGATTAAATGATGATTTAAACTAATACCGTAATTACTCTTTAATTCCTTCTACAAAGTAAAGGAAGTATTGTAATGGCGAAAAATTTCGGATATCATATTTCAGCCAAATATCTATTTTGGCTGTTCCCGAATACATTCGAACGATGGGTTTTACATGCCATAAAGGATAGAATAAAAGACTTTCTTTTTCAAAACGGATTGTAAAATACATTTAAAGTGTCTTAACCTATAAATACATCTGTTTTCGTGATATCTGTGCGTATGTATGTATCTCGCATAACTAAAAAGCGAGTAGCCTCAGAATGTTGATATTTTGTATATGGGACTGCTATAACCTCTAGTTGTACACGTCGCTTTCTGGTTGCAATCTGCAGCACCAATAGTGCAACATGTATATATATATATATATATATATATAAATAAATATAAATCAAACTCACAAAAATAGGAACAAAAAAGAAAATGTCGTATTAAATATTTGAAGGTTAATCCTATCCTGTACTAC
>KK114335.1:0-17799 GCA_000611955.2 Stegodyphus mimosarum | reverse complement strand
GGACGGGGAATCCCTCGGACTCGTCTCCCTGGGGAGCTTTCCTTCAAAATTGGGGCGGATTAGAGCAAAGACGGACTGTCATCTGTATAGTGCTCAATGCTTTTGCAAACGACAGACCAGTCATATACTCCTTGCCACTATGAAATCGTGGGCTTGTTCTCATTAGTTCAGACAACTGAAATTAGTCACAGCACAATAACATAATTAAGAAAAACTACAACCTTGGATTGGTGTAGATTTTGGGGAAATAGTTATAAAGTATTTTCTCCCTTCTTCCAGCTTGCCTTCGTAGTGTAACGGTAGCACATTCGTCGCGTATTCGAGAGATCCAGGTTCAAGTTCTGAGGAGAGAATTGCACGTCTTCTCACGTTTTCTGTTTCAAAAATAACCTAATGTCTGTAGATAGATTTTGGAAAACAGTTTAACTTCCGAAGTAGAGAGGCTCATCATAAACTTCTCTCGAAATCGATACAGTTTCATTCAAGATCTTCACAACTATTCGTAAGACTGTGTTTTTGCCTAATTTTAAATTGTACATAATATATTTCTCTTCTGATTATATTTTTGGCGCCCAACTCGCATTTGAGAGAATTTTCTTGTTTGTTTGATAGTCTTGCTAATCAGATTGCTGTTTGACTATGTTCCTCGACTAGTGGTGCTACAGTCGTTACTTTTGTTGCTTAAGTAGAAAAGGATATATCAGCCAGCAGGTTGCTCTTGAAATCGATAGGGTTTTATTCAGAAACTAAGCTAATAATTAAGGTAGCTTTTCTGTTCATGGTTTTAAATTCTAAATGTGATTTAACATTGATCATACGCTGGCGATTTTTCGGAAGATGTTAAATTTGAAGATTAAAAATTTTTTTAAAAAACTACTAATGCAGATTATGATTTAAGATACATAGAATGACAGAGAGTAAAAAAGATTAGAATGTTATATGCTTAACTACCGGTTATCTCTGAATTTTGGAAGTCAGCAACATATAAAGACATTTGAGATTTTTAATAGTACAGCAGAACTCTAATTACCCAGTTTCTAAATTCTGGGATCCAGCGGAGGTCGAACAGAATAGTAAAGTCGCTGAATGGTAAATCCAGCGGACGCCGAATGGTAAAGTCGCTGAACACTGGTAATTCGGTCCGGGGTTCGAATACCGGCGGAGGGGCTGGCTGCATGAGCGTTTGCGTTTTCGTGGTTTTCCTCATGTGTAACGTGGATACTAGCTAGTTTCGTTAAAAATCCTTCACGAAGACATCTCTCCTCTTAGGCAGGTAGCCCCTGATTACTTTGCTGTAATTAAATAAACCAAACCTAAATTCAGAGTTACCGTAATAAAAGATATCAATATTTCTCAAAGGTTTTCATTTACTGGCTTTCAAAGCGTAAAGTTTGAATGTAATGGATTCCAGTTATGTGAAGTCAAGAACATTCCTACTAATTTATTTTAAAATTTTCCCATAAATATGTTTAAACATTTCATTAATTTCTCAGACCTGATTTCACACACACACACGCGCACGCACACGCACACACGCACGCACGCACCCACGCGCGCGCGCACACACACACACACACACACTGCGTTTTTCATGTCTCGAAAGCGCGACTTAGGATATATATCAGATTTATATATAGCATTGTTCTAACATAGGTATTTTGACACAAAATCGGACTTCTTCTGAAATGGCATGCTAACCTTTTTACGATATTTCGACTCTACGACTTAAATTATGCCTAAATATTAAATTTTGTAATTTTTGGTGAGAAAAGAAAGGAAGAAATTTAAAAATTTAACTTGGTGCATTTTTTTCAGTTTGCGTCAAGAGTAAATCACTTGGCGAACATATTAATATAAACCTATTTTGTTTTCCCTTTTTATATTGCTCATGAGCGGAAGAAACGTCACATCGTTCCTACTTTCAAATAATTTTAACAAAGTTCCTACACCACATTTGATGTTATTATCACTTTCAACAAATATGTCAAATTTCAAAACGCGTAGATATAGAAATTCTCGTATATCTTCTGAAATTTTAAATAAAAAAATTCTAATTTTTTGCATGTTTGCTTAGAAATACATCCACTTTAAGATGATGGAAAAAATTTTATTGATTATAATTCGAAATATTTTTCGAAAAATACATTAAACTTATTTAAAAATACAAATTTAAAAAATAAATTATACAAATTAGGCGAATTTTATTTGGAATGAAACTAGACTACGAAATGTGAAAGAAAGAATTAAATAAGTTTAGTAAAAAAAAGAGAGATTAATAAATATATACCAAATTCGATTAATATTGAGGAGCTAAAATTTTGAGAGTTAATTTTTTAAAAACTACTCATGCGATTTGTAACAAAACTTGGCACTTCAGCATAATTTTGAATCGTATAATCGAAATATGGGAAAAAATTGGTATGGCATTTCAGAAAAGTCCGAATATATTAGAACAATGTTTTACGTAAATCTAATACATATCCTAAGTCGCACTTCTGATACATGAAAAACGCAAGTTGAATTTCGACAATCGGTCCAGTAAAACGAGAGATATAGAACTGCCCTTTTTTATGCGATTTAGAAGAAATTATGTCAGACTTTCTTTCCTAGTAGCTGCTTCAGTAAGTCAAAGCTGGATTAGACGTAAACGGCTAAAGGCATTTTAGAACCATTCCTGATGATACTAAGAAATGTATAATGCATGAAAATATATACTGATGAATGTAGTTCTTTTTCCACATTTGAAGCAAAGAAGTAATTACAGAAAATGTCTTCATCTTAACACACTTTTTTATATTTTATTTTGTTCCGTTTTCCCAAAACTGTGCAATTTAAAAGAAAGAAAATACTTGCCAAATGAGAGAAAAGTAAATTTTGCTTCATCTTTTATTCATCTAGGATTAAAGGACGCGAATACTTAATCAACAGAATGAAGACTAAATTTCGAAATTCTGATACGGCGAGTTGTTTCCTTTACTTGTGAAGTTTATTGTAAAAAGAAAAGATCATAATTTTGCTATAAATATATAATCAATGAATACTGTAGGGATACTTCGAACATTATAAAAATAGTTGTGTTTTCTTTTATAACAGATAATAATTTATGTTTTCCTTCACTATATTTACAAAGTGCTTTTGCAGATCTTTTGTTTTTATGAAGAATTACAATACCTTTTGAATCTGAGTCTTTAGGAGATGCGACGCTAATTTAAAGAGAAAAAAATGTAATCACATATATAGTGCGTAATGTAATCATTTGCGCAATGTAAATGATTAAATTGTTTTACTTTTAAAATAAACGTAGATGCCGATCCCTAATTTCTTTCATAAATCCTTATAAGTATTAAACGGTTAAAAGTTATGTTTATTAATATTTATACATGCTGCCCAACCGGGACAGTGGTTAGGGACTCTGACTATCGTACCGAAGAACCGTGCTTTGAATCCCAGAGAATACATATATATTTGTAAATGTATAGCATGCAAACTATGCGGCATGGGGGCACTCTAAATATGCGGCGAGTTAAAAGTCCTTTTGAGAGGTTGGTGGTAGGAAAAGAGGGTGGAAGACCTTTTGATCCATGATCCCTCGGAAAGCTTAACAATTAGGTTTTAGGTATCAGTAAGTATTTAATCATATTTGGTATGCGTACATTGCACGCATACTGCGAATTGCATGTATACAGTATATACATGTATACATGTGTATTTTATTATATTTGTATATTATTATCTAAAAGCGCACACTGAACGAAAATTGCATTTGTACGTACATATACAGTATAGCAAATGTTTTATATTTTATCGAATATTGTATATTGGATGCATGTCATTTTATGCAGCATAACGATTAGGTCTTAAGCATCAATAGGTATTTAACTGCATATGTTGTGTGTGTATCGTACGCGTACATTGTACGTATATCGCGAATTGAAAGTATTTAGAGCATTGTATGTGTTTTGTATTTTAATTGCATATTGTTAACCAGACGCACGTATTGAGCGTACATTGCAACTGGATGTGCATATACAGAAGATGTAGTGTATTCTGTTGAAGCGTGTAGTATTTATTGTATACTAGCTTTTACCAGAGGCTTCGCTCGCGTTGCTGTCCTTAAATAACTTTCAAAGATTATTGAAAATAAAATAAAATAATTTGATTTTTTTCTTATTGCCTGACCAGGATAATCAGGATAAAATTTTAGTTACTTATAACGTAATTGAAATTTTACGCGGAGTGTATTTTTAACTTGATTAAAATTTCAGTAAATACTGCTCTTCTTCATTGATATAAAAAGAAATCCATATTGATGTCGCTAAGACGCTATTCTGCATAATTTTTAAAATCCGATTTGGATATATCAAACTTTGCAATCTTATGTTTTTTTTTTGGTTTTACTAAAAAATTCTAAAATAAAGTATAATTTAAAAAGCTCAAAAACATGTTTTATTAAGATACCTCGCGACAAAAATAAATAATTTTCATTACCAAGGTTTCAAAAAGTGTAAAGTATTAACAAAACGTTAAACACATTAATTCTCTTTCAGAAGAGCACGATTTAAGAGTATTATTCTAGGATGCTTCCGTATACCATATTATATGTTTTACCATCCGGCGCTAATACATATAAATTCCTGGCTTTGGATACACGCGAACAGGCAATATATAGTTGACCATGGAAAAAGCATGACTTGCACCTCTGCTACTTGTAATGTTTGCACTTGGGCTTTGTTAATACACTGACTACCAATAAGTATTTGGACACCTATGCAAATGACGATATCTGCGGTGCTAAGGTACGTCACGGACTCCGCCGTATATATCGTGTAGGAAGCAGCATCGGCTTTAGTCGCATGCAAGATGCTTCGCAGTTCGGAGCTCTCTGATTTCGAGAAAGGTATAATTATCGGGTATCACAAATGTGGCCGATCCTTAAGGACATATCTAGCGATCTGAAGTGCCCAAAATCGACAGTGGCCTATGTGATTAAGAAGTGGAAGGTGAGCGGTGATTGTCGGAATGTGCCCCGAGTCGGCAGACCAATGAAACTGGGAGATAGAGACTGACGAGTGCTGTCCAGAGAAATTCGGAAGAACCGCACCCAACCGATGGCCCTCATTCGCGAGGAGTTTCAACAGGCATCCGGGAGTATTGTTTCAATGAATACCATCCATAAGGAAGCACATCTGCTTGGTTTCCATGGTCGTGCTGCTGCCCATAAGCCTTTGTTCACAAAGTTCAACTGCGCTGCTCGTTTAATGTGGTGCAAAGCACATCGAAATTGAACCGTAGATCAGTGGAAACGAGTTCTTTGGAGTGACGAATCAAGGTTCACTCTTTATCGTTCGGATGGCAGGGTCTGGGTCTGGCGTCTACCTGGAGAACGTCTCCTGCCAGAATGCATTGTGCCAACAGTCAAGTTCGGCGGAGGTGGAATTATGGTCTGGGGGTGTTTCTCTTGGTATGGGCTGTGACCCTTGGTCCCCATTCATGGTAAGCTCAACTCCGATGCCTACTGCACTATTTTGGATGACAATGTGCAGTTGTGGCAGTTTTACGGGTTGGACCCCAGTTACTTTCAGGGCGACAATGCCAGTTGTCATGTTTCGTTTAATCAAGGCTTGGTATGGTGCCAATGGAGTTCATCGAATGGACTGGCCTGCCCAGAGTCCAGACCTGAACTTTTTCGAGAACCTCTGGGACGAGTTGCATCGCCGAATTCAGGGGTGCACTACCCGTGCAAAATCGGTGAAGGAACTTCTATGTCTTCTCCAAGCCGAGTGGAAGAAAATACCACTAGCTGTCATACAAAGACTTGTGGAAAGTATGGCCCGGAGGGTCCACGCTGTAATTACCTCTCATGGAGGCTCTACCAACTATTGATTTCGAATAAAGTTAGTTTTTCTTCTCTATCACAAGTGTCCAAATACTTATTGGTAGTCAATGTAGTAACAGAAAAACTAACTTTGATTGGAAACTGCAGTCTTTTAAAGTGAAATGGTAAGTCAGTGGGGATTATTGGGATTCGAGGTATGATAACACTTTCCCCTTTTCCTACACCTGTTAAAATAATAGCACCGATTATATTCTGCCCTAATTGTGTGATCCGAAACCTCGTTCCATTTCACAGTCGAGGTGTACCTATATTTCGCATAAGCATAACGAGTACATTTAGTTTCAATTGGAGTTCATTTGAGGGTACACCTGACAGCTCTAGTGAATTTAAAAACTCAGCAGGGTATAAAGTGCTTTGTTCTCTATCCATGATTGTATCTATTGACAAATACTCTTTTACTTCTTCCTGCACCTCTTTCAAAATGTCAATGTTGATTTTGTTTACGATTTCATTTGTCGGCGCTGGCATTGCTCTTGCACATAACCAGTGATCACTATTTAAATTTTTTTGCAAGTGCGGGTAAACTTTAACAATAAACTCCCCATCGTTTTCTACCAAATTACAAAATTCCTCTGAAAGTAAAATGCAATCTTCAGCATCTGTTTCCAAACATCCATCCCCAATTTTTCAATAGTGTCTATGTCTAATTTCCTGAATCTACATCGTTATGAGGGTGCACTCCCATATTTGTTTTAAGACTGCATTTTTCAACTTTCACCCATAAACTTGATGATTTGAAACAGGCTTTGATTTCATCTGTAGGTGCACCTCTTTGGATTACCGGCAGAATTTGTCAGAAATCACCAGCCAATAAAACTACCATTTCTCCCATAATATCTGTATTGTCTTGCAATTCCTGAAGAGTTCGGTTTAGCTCCTCTATAGCTTTTTTGTGAGACATTGTACTTTCATCCCACACTGAAAGCTTACACTGTCATAGCATCCTACTTCGAGAGCTATTTTTACTGAAATTGCAGATGGGCGAATCTTCCTGTGCAAGATTCAATGGCAATTTTAAAACGGAATTTGCAGTACAGCAGCCGTTCAATAGTGTAGCAGCTATACCAGAAGAAGCTACAGCAACCGATATTTTCTGATCTTTTCTAAAGGACATTAACAATAAATTTAGCAAAAACATTTTCCCGGTTCCTCCAGGAGCGTCAAGTAAGATATGTGCACTATTCCTGGACTCTGTTTTACATAACACTTGATGGAACACGTGACTTTGTTCTGGAAGTAACTGAGGTACCACTTCTGTTACTTGCTGCTGCAATGCAATGAAATTGTAGTCTAATTGTGGAGCAAATTCATCATTAAAGTAATTTTCATCTGATCGTCGTGAACTAAGCATTCCAAAATCTTGAAGCTTCTTCTCCACCATTGTTAAAAAACTTGTGTTCAATTATGATCAGTGCTTCGTTATAGATGTGCTCATTAAAAGTCTTATGTGCATGTGCTCGCTGCAGTCACCACAAAATATCTTCCATGTCCTTCTTGTACTTATCCCATAAAGTTTGAGGATTAGAAAGGACGCAAGATGATATAAGGGTTGCGTAAAATTCGCTGATTTTATCTGGTGATCGACATTGTACAGCTTCTTCCATAGTTTCGTTCCAATGGTTATCATTCTCTAACAGACCCTGATTCTCTAACACACTGAGCTTCCCATAAGTTCTCTATAAGTTCGACTTTCTAGACTATTAACAATTTTAAGGTCTTTAAAGCTAGTTGGACCTCGAACATGATGCAATAAAATGCGCAGACAAACACATTGAAAGTTCGTTACTTGGACGGTGTAGACACGACTGATGATTTAACCCTTAGGCCAATTTTTAACAGGCGTACCTTGAACGCGACATTGCCATTTCTTCTTTTGAGTTGTTCTATGTATAATAACTGGGAACTTCAGAATACAGTAATCTTTTCGCAAAAGTATCTGTTTGGCAAAGCTAGAAAAAGCGGTTAGTGTGGTTTTAGGAGGAGATAAAATTCTTTCTTGAAAATTATTCTCATAAAAAAAACGCGCTGTCTATTTTCTAAATGTACGGCAAGGTGTGTGACATACGGATATCTCTCTCACGTAATGGAAAACCAAGGAGCCGCTACGCTGCCTCATTACTACTGATATATCACACTGCTTGATAGGTTTGTATTTCATTCAGAATCTGCAACACACCTTCGCTACACAGATTGAAGATCGCGTGGTCGCTCCCTTTATTGATATATTTACAAATATATTTAATTGCACGAACAGAGTTGCAGAATTCAACATTAATATCAGCATTAAATAATTTACATAGGAAGGGTGAATATGGCACAACCCGGCTATTATCAAAAGTCTTAAATACCCCACTGTGAGTTTGAATCGTAACTCTTTTACCACCATCTTCGGGTGCTCTTCGTCTGTATAAAGGCTAACCCTTATCATTGTACACTGTTTCCTTTCGTAGCTTCCGGGGGACCGTTTTCGCACATTTACCATTTTTCATGCAAGGTGATACTGGATAACGACTTCCACAGAGACCATGAATCATGTTTTTGATTACGATCTCGTGCAAATTCTTATCTAGTTCTGCATTCGGGATTTTAGCGCTTATAATGTTATCTATTTGGTTGGATTGTAGCTTTTATTTTAACCAAATAAGAATGTACACATGTGGCAGACCTTGTTTCGGCCATTCAATGGAACACATGTGGTACTGGACGTTTCCAAATACTTTTCCTTTTGTTATTACATTAATGATCTTTTGAACTTTTAAAGGAAACACACGCGCAACTATGTCATGTCGATCAGTGGCTCTTTGTCCGAGCATAAGCTCTTCTGCTATTTCTTTCCATGAAGGATTACAGGTAAAAGTTACAAATAGGTCAGGCCTACCGTAAGTGCGCACGTAGGCGAAAGCGTCTTGTGTGTATTCATGCAGATAGCGGGGACTGTTCACAAGAGTGGAAGGAAGAATAACCATTTGCCTAAGTCGTTGGGGCTAATATTACCATCTGCGATGATTGCATCTTGTAGGTGAATGTAATTTTCAACTCGTAGTTGTGTCTGGTTTAAAGAGATGTAACGAAGGCATTTGCTCTCTATTTTGATATACCGGGTGGTCATAATTAAACTGACAGTGCTCACAGAGTTCTGTAGCGCGATCTATTTGGGAGAATGACGCCACATTTTTAGGAAGATTAAACAAGACGGGGGGCGAAGGATTCCGCGAAAAAACAAATTAGTTCCAAAAGTCACCACTAGGGGAATATTTGGCGCTGTGTAATAGAAAATAGAGTGTTAACAAATGCAAATCAATACGGAAATTACCTTTTATTTTGCATTCAAATGAGGTTCAATGTGGTTGCCGTTGTTGTGGACCACATATTGCATTCTGTGCACAGTATGCACAACAGCAGAAAGTAACATGTCTGCAGGAATCTCCCGTACAGTCCGTGATATGTTATCCTTCAACGTAGCCAGGTCCTAGATCACTCCTTGATAGACCTTGGACTTAAGGTAATCCCATAGCCAGAAGTCGCATGGGGTAAGATCAGGCGACAGAGGTGGCCATGCAGTTGGAAAGTAGTGGCTAATGACTCTTTCTGTTGTCAATTTCTGTCGTAGCATCTGTTGCACTCGTACAACAACGTGTGGAGGGGCTCCATCTTGCATGAAAATCATTTCCCCCAGGCATTGTCTTTGCTGAAGTGCCGGAATGACAAAGCTGTTCAACATGTGGCGATATTTCTCTCCGGTAACACAACAGGTTTCCGGTCCTTCGGGGTAATGTTTTCATAGAAGAATGGACCTACGATAAACTCCGCTGTGAACCCACACCAAACAGTTACCTTTTGGTGAATGTAAGGGAATTGCTGTGACTGCATGTGGTGATTTGTCATCCCAAATTCAGCAGTTCTGGGTATTCACAGTTCCATTCAGGTAAAAGTGGGCCTCGTTTTCCCGTAAGATTTTCCACGGCCAAGCAGCATCTACCTCCATTCTGGCAAGAAAGGTGAGAGCAAAAGTCAATCGCTTATCATGGTCGGGGTAGAGTAACTCCTGTACACGGCTGATCTTGTACGGAGAGAAGTTGATAATCTTTCGTAAGATTTTCTATACTGTACTGTAATGCATATCCATATTCTGAGCTACTCCACGAGCGCTAGAGGTGGCAGCAAAATTGTCTGGTCCTCTGTCGACAATCGCCGTGGCAACTGCTTCGATTGTATCCTGTGGTACAGGTTTTCGTCTTCTGCCTGACTGAACCTTCAGAGAACCTGTTTTCTCAAACGTCGTAACCATTGCTTTTAGCCCATTAACTGACACAGGACCGTTACCTTTACGCACTTTTTTGTGCGTTCTAAAAGCACGAAGAGCGGCTGACGCGTTGCACTGGTTGAGGTAAAAGAATTTGACCAGTAACGCACGCTCGACTAAAGAAGGAGACATTGCACATAAACTTTCAATACGTAACACATTGCCTTTTAAAACCCAAGCAGCTGGCACTGTGCCATTGGATGTAACGTGAAATTTGAATAAAGAACTTCTTCTGCTCAGCGTACATGATATTGCAGATCACGAGACTTTATCGGTGTTTATGTAGATTTTACGCTTTTTTAAAAGTGTTGCCATATTGCACTTGAACTAAATCAGAAAATGTGCATAATAAAAGGTAACTTTATTCCGTATTAATTTGCATTTGTTGACACTCTATTTTCTATTACACCGCGCCAAATATTCCCCTAGCGGTGACTTTTGGAACTAATTTGTTTTTTCGCGGAATCCTTCGTCCCCCGTCTTGTTTAATCTTCCTACAAAATGTGGCGTCATTCTCGCAAATAGATCGCGCTACAGAACACTGTGAGTACTATCAGTTTTATGGCCACCCGGTACATATCTACTGAGAATTGATGATACAGCTGCCTCGACCGCGGAAGGAGGTTGAAATCATTCTCTCGAAGCATCATGTGATAGGCGTAAAAATCCATGCAGGAAACTTTTTTTATTGGGAGCTGGCTGTTTTGTAGTTGGATTAATCTGTGGAATATGAAAATTTTCATCCCAATTACCCTTTACTAAAAATTAATGAGTACTGGAAAGCATCGTAAAATTTATGAGTATCTGTTACGCGTGTCAGTGCATTATCATGTGCTCGTAAGACTATATCTCGTAGAGAGCATGAGTTGCCAGTAACCAAGACATCAATTTTATTAATTGTCGGGGCATTATAGCGCCTTTCATGTCCGCCACTCGGAGTTCGTTTTGCAATTTTGAAGGTATTTATCAAAACGTTGTGGTCATGTAACATTCTCTGAATTTTCAATACTATATCTCTCTCGACTCCATCAATATGCTGACAACTTCCTTTCTTCTTGACCCATAAAATAAACTTGCAAAATTTTATGCGGTTATCTGTTAAAAAAAGTGAACCAATTCGATGATATATCTAGACTTGCATGGTAAAAGTTGGTGAAAACCCGGGCAATCTTATGTCTTTTTCTACTCCAAAAGATGTCTTTTGGAAGCAAGAGTTGAACTTTTTGATTTTACTTAAAAAACACTTTGATTCATCTGTATTATATAAACATAGAGTTTTCAGCGGCTTTTCTGTTTCACCAACTAAAGAAAGCGAAACTTTACCATTGGAACAATACATTCCTGCAGTTTCATCCTTCCATTTTAAAGCATCGTAAAACTGGTATTTTTCACTCATCGAATCGATAACAATTAATGGATGATTATGGTAATCAATTGAAGGATCATATTGAAGTCCAGAATCATTAAATACGCACCAATCGTTATGCATGAAATTTCGTCAGTGTTCGGTTTGCATTTCTGCATGAACGATTCTTCTCGCCTGCAATTGTTCTGGAGTATCTCTAGCTCTAATAACTGCCTGTTGTTGAGCTTGTTCTTCCAAGCGAATCTGTATCTGAAGAGGCGTTTCAATAGCTCTCAAAGCAGTTTGACGATCAGCTTCTTCTTTCAAGCGGATCTACGTTTGGAGAGCTGTTTCAGCAGCTGTGAAAGCAGCTTGGCGTTCAGTTTTTTCTTCTGAACGAATTTGTGTTTGAAAAGGCGTGCCAGCAGCTCTCAAAGCAGCTTGTCGTTCAGCTTGTTCTTCCAAGCGCATTTGCGTTTGAAGGGGCATTTCAGCGGCTCGCAAAGTAGTTTGGCGTTCAGGTTGTTTTGTCAAGCGGAGTTCTGTTTGGAGAGGCGTCTCTGCTGCTCTCATAGAAGCTTGACGGGAAGTTTGGGCCTCTAATCTTTCTTGGCTTTGAGAAATTGTTTCATCAGTTCTCAAAACAGATTGCGCCTTGCTTGTTCTTGTCTTCTTAATTGTGCATGTACGGAAGATTCTTGGAATCGAGCAATTTTTGCTGAGGCCTGAGAGGAATTCCTAGATATGTTAGATTTACGTTTGCGAGGCATTTCAAAAAACGAAGAAAAAAACTGTTAAATATTAACTGTAAAAAAGGAAATAAACAAATAAACAAAAAGGGATATCTAGCTTTTACCCGCGGCTTCGCTCGCTTTGATGTCATTAAATAAGTTTAAACTCCGCGTGAATTTTAAAAGTACACTCCGCATAAAATTTCAGTAAATACTATCCTTCTTCAACACCCATAGGCCGCGGATATTTTATATTTACGCGGAGTGTATCGCCACGAAATCTAATAAAACTGTTACATATATTTCCTAACGACTGAAAAATGTTTGTGAAAGAAGAGCCAAAAGCCGAAAATTTTAAATAATAAATTAAAATAAACAAATAAAAATTAATAAACGTTTAATTAATAAATGATATTCCTTAATTACTTAACGGATCATCATGAAATTTTCAAGAAATATTTTTGATATATTAGAAAGGGTTAAAAATGTTTGCGTAGTTTAAGCAACGCAACTGCGCGCGCAAACAAACTTTTACATCGTTTAACTTATCGTTATGAAACTTGCAACATTTAACGTGTACACAACGACAATCATTTTAAGCTATAAAACCTATAGTTTAAGTTTCAACAGATAAGTTACATTTTATAGCCTATAACCGTTTCTAATATATCAAAAATATTTCTTAAAAATTTCATGATGATCGGTTACGTAATTAAAGCGTGAAAGCGTAACAAACAAACAAACAAACACATAAACGCACTCACATTCGCATTTATAATATTAAGTTGGGATGAGTTTGTAAGGTTTTAGTTAAACTAACCAAGTTTTATTTTAATTTAAATCTTTTCTATCTCCTCTCTGTTTCAACTTCCTGTCAGAAGAAGCGCGCGTTTTTAGCTTATGCTAATTTTGAAGTACGGCCAAGTACTATTTAAGCCAGAGGTAGAAACTCTTAGCGTGAGAGAGCTTAGTCTCAGATCACGGTCACTCTGCTCAACGTTCGCCTGACCAGCTAGCAGTTAAAATTTATAAGCCATAGTGCTTACTACGTGATTGTAAATTAAAGTGCGGTAGTATTTAGTATACTTTGCTACGCACCCTTTTCGGTAGAGGCCAACTTCCGCGAATTGCTCTGCGAAGCAAAGTTTAATTTAATTTCTATTTAGGTATTTATTTTAATTTATTTGATTGTTAAGTTCGACCCAAGAGCGGTCTTTTACGTTCTGTATCTCTCCCGAGTTGGGAAGTTTGTATTTAATAGTGACTGAATAAAAGAGGATTTCAAATCCCTTCACGTGCAGTTATTATCCAGCCCAGCAGATACATCAGAACATAGCGTACCTTCCGCTCCCTGTTCCAGTTCAGGACTGAATATTGGAGGTTAAGAACCCTTTACAGAATTTACCATGTTTCCAAAAAGGATGCACAGAACACTAAGTCCTGACAAGTTGAATTATTCACTTTTGACATCAGCTCTTCATCTGAACTTGAATCGCGATCACCCGATTATGCAGTGTATTATAAAAACTCAAACAAAACTCAACTCTGTGTATGTCTGTTTGTATGTTTGTGGCATCATCTCCTCCCGAACTTAGGGGAGTTGAGTTTCGAGAGAGGTACCCCCGATTCGAAAAATTCTGGGAAGCCATTTCGTTCACTCTCATCTTTGTACTACTTTAATCCGCCGAGAAATTAATTAAAAACTCTGAAAACGCTAATTTTCATTCATTTTTTCTAGTGGCAACAATTTTACTCGCTGGAGATGAAAATGAAGGTTATATTCTGACTCTGGAGAAAGCACGCGATTGCATATGACGTCATTGTAACTCGAAAATTTTTCGTTAATGTCAGTATTTTAAATAAACAACTGCTGTTGGAAATTTTTTTTGCTTCAAGTTAGGATAATTGAACGATATGCTATTGCCATGTCAATTCTTTTATTAATATTGAAAAAAAAACTGGTATATATTACATTAAATTTAAATCATGATGTCATATGCATTTCCGAAGTGTGAAAAGTTTTTGTTTTCTGGTTTGGTATCAAAATATTATTTACGAATTGCTTCTTGCTTGGAAAGGTTCATTCACCTGATTTCATTCATACTAAAATGCCTATATACATTTCTTTTCCGGTGTGCACAAAACTTA
This sequence comes from Stegodyphus mimosarum, assembly GCA_000611955.2. Taxonomy (NCBI): domain Eukaryota; kingdom Metazoa; phylum Arthropoda; class Arachnida; order Araneae; family Eresidae; genus Stegodyphus; species Stegodyphus mimosarum. The sequence goes on along the minus strand of KK114335.1, from coordinate 3,376 downwards.
TAAATTTTGCTTTGGCTGTAGCCATTTAGTGTATTATAAATAATGATTTTTTCCGAGTATTGCACCATAACTGAAATTTTGCGCCATGAGCTTGGAAACTTAGTATTTAACTCAGTACTCAGGATATAAACTCAGTACTGCTGAACTTCAATTATACGAAACTTCAAATAACCGGATAATTTGTTCTTTAGAATCTCTAAGTAAATTTAAGCTCGTTGCTGAATTATTTAGCATTTTCTAACCTTTTTCTTTAGTTTAAGCAAAGCAGCGTAGCAAACACATTTAAAATGTTATTAAATTAATTTTAATGGACATGTATTACGTGTTTTCTAACTTACGATAGAAGCAATTCATTTCAAGTCGATTTGCCAATGTTTTAATTAAGAAAAGCGGAAAACGAGATTATGCTTACCTACTGAGAAATAAATATTATTGCTTTATTTTATATGAAACATTTATTATGCATTATATAAAACAAAGTGATGACCGACATAGGACAATAAAATAGTATTGTTTTCATAAGTAAATAGCATACAATGAGTTTGGCGTAAGTAAAACTTTACAATTCACTGACTGGGTATTTCAAAAACAAGCCATGTAAAATAAACATCCTTCCTTTAGAATAATCCAATATATTAATTTTTAACTCCACCATGAAATCCGTTTCTCATTTATCTCTAATGCGTATACCATAAGCGTCTATTTGTGAAATAATATTTTTATCTGGCTCAAATGATGTCTTTCGAACTTTATACAAACTACCTGTATGAGAGAAAAGAGTTCTTACTTTAAAGCCATATTTCAACACCCATTTATTTTCGGTATCAAAAGCAGCTTTCTCTACTTACTTTTAAAAATGTTGAAAATCGTAACTTTTATCTGAGATATATAACAGGCATTAAACTAAAAATAACATAGCATCTTCGAAGAGTGAAAAAAAAAAAAAACAGGTGAAGGAAAAATAAAATAAATGAAAAACATAATGAACAGCTTCCAACTAGAACAAAAGACTTCTTTCTGTTCCCTTGTGTTCTTACTTTCGGAAAGTAGAGCAGCGCCACCTGTGATGAGAAAAAGAAAGCACAAGAGGGGAAAAAAAGATACGTACAGGAACAAGCACACACATGGGACGATAAATTATTTTCATTCTCATACTCAGAAAGAAAAAAGTATATGTTGAACATAAGAAAGTGGCAGCCGATATGTCACTGTAAATTATACGTAGGTTAATATGGCGGTTAGTGCATTGTTATAATTGGAAAGTATAAATGATTTAAGACTTATGAGAATAAACCTTCTCTTAATATGCGCTTGTGTAAAAAAAGGCTTTAGTTTGTATCAAGGTTAATATTTAACAAGCCTTAAAACAGCAATAAGCGCTATTATTTTCCATTTAGAAAACGAAACAGTGCTTTTTTCTCTTTAGATCTTTAAAGTAATTGAGCAATAAAAATTTTTTATGACTAGTTCAATCCATTCTGAATAATTTTATTTCTTTAGCCTAATTAAAACATGTCCTTGCAAAATCGCGCAGTTTGGAGTAAAGGAATTATGGAGTTTCTTGTATTTCAGTAATGTCATTTGACGATATTTATTAAGGCAGCATCGAGGACAGCTTTAACTCAAGTAGCGCAACAAAAGAGTCAACAAAATGGCGATCATGACTGAATTCTTGCCATAAAAAAATTACGTTTTTTTCTTTCTTCCAGTGTTTTTGTGAGTTCTTTTATTTTCTAAGTTCTTATATTTTCAATGATATCTCTTTATTTCTTTTGGGAGACTGTAAAGAAATTATAGGGAATTAGGCTAATTTCTGTTTGGGTTACAATCGGTTATTGTTTAAACATAAAAGGACCTGCATTACCTCAAACAGTAGCAATTGCAACACATAAAGAAATCATCAGCTGAATATTCCTTTTGTTGTTTATATAAAACCTTAATGCGAATTAAAACTGCACGAATCCGATCCTCCTTATACCCTTCTACAGCCATATTTAAGGAAATATTGATAAAATGTATGCTTTTCCATTTACAAGAAACACTTTGGCATTATAAACAGTTCCGGCTTTACATTTATTGCAGACCTTCCAGATGGATTGTAAATATCCTTCACTTTATGTTCCAAATATCCAATTCAAAAGAGTTTCACAGCCCTCCACAGCTGTTATCCTAAAAATTCTGCTCTGTATCTGTCCTTAATTAAGATTTATAAATTACACTTTGAATTTAAGTTGAAAAATTAGACTTGTTCTCAGAATAATAAGTAACTTTTTCACATTTAGCCAAAAGAATATAGAAGATGTGTTTCAAAAGAATTTATGAAGGATCGTATTAAAAGCAAAGAATGAAATTGCTTTAAGACAGTCCTCAAGTGGAAGAGTTAACCAAAATTATGATTTAACTTCGGATAACTCACTTCATAACAGCAATATCTTCGCTGATTAGAGGATTTCTAGTTTTAGTTCGATGCAAATGTACACCTTGCACAAGAAAAAGGGAAAGACAGTTCTATATCTTCTGTATCTCCCGTTCTACTGCGCTAATTGACGAAATTTAACTTGAGTTTTTCACGTCTCGAAAGCGTGACTTATATTATATATACTCGATGTATATTAGACTTTTATACAGCATTGTTCTAACATACGTATTTTGGTATGAAATCGGACTTTTTTTGAAATGATATACTTATTTTTTCCATATTTCAATTCTATGATATAAATTATGCCTAAATGTTAAATTCCGTCAAATTTGGTGAGTAATTAACGAGAAATTTCAAAATTTATTCTGGCGCATTATTTTCAGTTTGCACCAAAAAAAAATTCTTAATTTATAGTAACCAATTTTCCTTTCCCTTTCAGGGTGCATGAGCGGATAAAAGGTTCATCGATCATTCTTTCAAATAATTTTACCAAAGTGCGTAACCTATATTTGCCCTTATTATCACTTTAATTAAAAAAGATTAATAAATACAAAGTCAATTGCCACTGAGGAGCTAAAATTTTGAGAGCTAATTTTTTAAAAATTACCTCGTGCGATTTTTACAAAACTTGGCACTTTGGCATAATTTGAGTCATATAATCGAAATATGGAAAAAATAGGTACAGTAGGACTCCAGTTATCCGAATCAATTGGGACCGGACCCGATTCGGTTAATTGGATTTTTCCGGAGGAAAGGTCTACACACATTTTAATTAATTACTGTATGTACTCTATGTTGAAAATGAAAAAAAAGAACTATTTTTAAAGAAAAGAAGAAAGGTTTTAATTAATTAAAATGAAAAGGCAACACTTTTACATAGATGTTATATAGCATACTGTTGTTGTGTAGCAAATTTTCATGTAACACTTAATTATTTAAGTTTGACTTAAGATTAAT
>KK114334.1:0-20671 GCA_000611955.2 Stegodyphus mimosarum | reverse complement strand
CCCACAGTCGGCTTTCCCGAAAGCAGGTACTCCCGAGAGCTTATCCCCAAGCCACTGACACAAGGACTAGTGACCAGCCGATTGACACCCGTGAGGACAACAAGGCGCCTCCCGTTTAGCTGAAGCGGAGGCCAAAGCAGTGTGTTGGGGAGAGTACCTCGCCCCTCAACTACCAGGACCCTCCTTTCCAGCGACACGGGTCTCCAGGCACGGCAAACACGTGGGCAGTTTTCTCGTCATTCGAAAACCAGAGACAAGGGCTGTTCCAGTCTGTCATAGCGAGCCCCAACCTCCGAAGAGGAGAACCACAAGGGAGAGAGGAAGGACGAAAGTTTCAGCTCAGAGCAGAGGAGACGGAAAAGAGGATAGATCACTGGGGCTCCAGGATCGTGACACCCGTCTCATCAAGAAGATGATCCCCTGAAGGGCTAGGGTACCTCGGGATTGCCACACCCGTACTCACAAAAGTGAGCCCCTGAGGGGGATGAAAATAAAGGAAAATTAGGTTATTTAAAACATGAAACTATGTTACCAATTCGTGAATTTCTAGGTTTAAAATGTAAAATATACGCTTTTCAATATGGTGATGTATGCAAAAAGACTGCTAAAGGCTTTAAAAAAAGTAGCTTAAAAAATAACGTTTGATTCTTATAAAGATATAGTAATGAATGCATCACTTTTAAGGTATAAGCAATATTAAATTATTTAAAAACCATTTTTCAAAATAAAGCCACTCTTTCTGCATATAATGACAAAAAATATTTAAATGGTGATGGTATAACGTCAAGAGCATATGGTCATATTGAAAATAATAGTTCTATTTAAAAAAAATGATAATTGTATGATTGAAAATGCATTGTTGAATTTTTGTATGCATAAAATTAATCTATTTTTTGGTATATAGAATTCAACATAGACTGAAAAATGTTATTTTTTGTAAAATTTTCCACATTTTTCTTTTTTTATTATTATATAGCGTTGGTTTTGGGAAAAAAATATGACTAACCCATGTAATGGATTGTATTTTTTGAAAAAAAAAAGAAAGGATGGACCAATCTGGTCCTGCTGTGTTGCTATCATTTGAAAAAATGTTAATATTTTAAAAAAAATCATTTTTCAAAGTAGAAATATTGTAGGATATATACACTCAAGAGCCAAAACATTATGACCAGCTCTACATTTTGCGATGAACGCGAATGGATGACGTGGAAGGCACGTGATCAGGTGGAAGTGGTATTTAACTGCTGCTGGAGAGTCTGAAGCATCATTCTTTCACTTACTTCTGTGTGCAATGGGAAAGGCTGCGGATCTAAGCGACTTTGATAGAGGGCAGATTGTAATGGCTCGAAGGCTCGGAACAAGTATTTCCGAATCTGCACGACTCGTGGGTTGTTCGCGATCTACAGTTGTTAGTACGTATGAAAAGTGGATGAATGACGGTGAAACCAACAGTCACACGCTATCAAAGAGAAAGGTCGTCGGAGACTGTCTCGCATGGTGAAGCAAAACCGGAGCCAGACAGTGGCTCAGCTGACAGCCGAATACAATGCAGAGTCAAGTAGAAACGTATCGGAGCACACTGTTCAGCGGACACTGTTGGATATGGGGCTACGCAGCAAACGTCCCACTCGTGTGCCTTTACTGACCAAGCGTCATCGCCAACTGCGCCTGCGCTGGGCCCGGGAACATCGCGACTGGTCCATGGATCAGTGGGAGAGAGTTGCCTGGTCAGATGAATCACGGTTTGTCATTCATCACACCGATGGCCGTGTCAGGATACGCCGTCTTCCAGGCGAACATTTGCTCCCTCAATGCACAGTAGGTCATACACAGGCCGGTGGTGGAGGTATTATGCTCTGGGGGACGTTCTCTTGGGCGTCTCTGGGACCTGTGGTTGTGGTAGAGCAGACCATGAATGCTACAGGGTATCTGAACATCATTGCGGACCAGTTGCACCCTTACATGGCCTCTGTTTTTCCAGCTGGAAATGGAATGTTCCAACAGGACAACGCCCCGTGTCACAAGGCTACAATTGTGTTGGAGTGGTTCCAGGAACATGATGCTGATTTCCAGTTAATGTCCTGGCCGCCTAACTCACCGGATCTCAATCCGATAGAACATATTTGGGATGTCATGGGACGGCAGCTCAGAGGTCAAAGACCCCCAATTCGCAATATCTCGGATTTGCGTGACCGTTGCTACAATATCTGGTACAATCTGTCTCCGGCCATCTATCAAGGACTTGTGGCATCCATGCCAAGGCGGGTTGAAGCTGTGTTGCGTGCCAAAGGTGGCCCAACTCGTTATTGACAGGTGGTCATAATGTTTTGGCTCTTGAGTGTATGTTTTTATGTAAGAAGATGAAACAAGTTTTAGGTTTTATTTTCAGATCATATTTGTTTTAAAATGACTGCATATTCTATAGAAATAATGCTTTTTTTTGTCATGTCAGTAGGCCCACAATTTTTTATATTTGAAATAAATTGTGGTAATGGTAATGGATTTCCTGGAGCAAAACCGTGCGCCAAAAAACTTGTCAAAAAAAAATTTCACAAACACAACATACAAAAAAGAACAAATTTAAAACTTTATGGCACATTTAAAACGAACGATGAGAGAAAATGTTGAATTCTTATAAAACATGAATAAAAAACACAAAGCATGATACATTAAAGTTACAGCATTAAAATTCCAGGTAAAAACAAATCAAATTAAATCAATTCACGAACATTCAGTTTCAACATCGCGTGTCCTTTATTGTGTATCTAACAGTACGGTTATGAAACCCGTAACAGTGTACAGAGGCGAAAATGCCGCGGAACAGTTCGTGCAATCCCTCATTCAAGTGAAAAAAGAACTGGTCGGGCAGCTCCCATGACTTTCACTGAAAAAGACGGAACAAAATTTCCGCTCAGCGACTCATTGTTACATTTGCAAAAACGCATTGGGCCAGGACAGAGTGAGAGATTACTGCCATATCACTGGGCGATACCGAAGGGCTCTGCACTCCAACTGTAATTTACAGTACCGATTCAGAAAGTACATCAGAGTCATATTTCATAATTTAAAAAATTACGATGCGCATCACATCCTTCAAGGACTGAAAACGGTGAAAGATCACGAAGTAAAAGTAATCGCAACGAGATTGGAAAAATAAATTTCCTTCTCGTTAGCCAATAGGGAGGATAAAGTAAGTCTACAGTTTGTAGACAGCTTTCAATTTTTAAATACCTCCTTAGAAAAGCTGGTGAACAACATGAAGGACGAAAATTTTCAGATTTTGATGAAACATTTCGAAAGGAGGAATGTGAACTGTTATGCCGAAAAGGTGTGTATCCTTATGAGTACATGACATCCTTCAAAAAATTTGAAGAAACTTCCTTACCACCACAAGAAGCATTTTATAGTGTTCTTGGGGAGGAACATATTTCTAATGAGGATTACTTCCATGCAATGAAGGTATGGGAGACTTTTAAACTCCATACCTTAGGAGACTACCACGAGTTATATGTGAAGTCGGATGTTCTGCTTTTAGCAGACGTGTTTGAAAACTTTAGAAATTTGTGTATGAAAAATTATGCGCTGGACTGTTCTCACGTCATGACATCACCGGGGCTAGATAACGATCTACATAATGAGTATCCCCCTATTCAAACTCTATTGCAGAAGGAAGGTCGGAAAAGTCCAGGAAATATTCAAAAATTAGTCATCAGTTTAAAAAAGAAGCAAAATTGTGTCATTCATATTAGAAATTTGAAATATTATTTGGAGAAAGGCTTAAAATTAACTAAAGTACACAAAATTTTAAAATGTTTACAGATGCCTTGGTTATCCCACTATATTCAATTTAATACCAAAGAAATAAAAAAAGTGAGCACCACATTTTAAAAATTTTTTTTCAAATTGATGAATAATTCAGTGTATGGTAAAACGATGGAAAATGTTCAAAATAGTTCCAGTCTCTCATAACGAGCCCCAACCTCCGAAGAGGAAAACCACAAGGGAGAAGGGAAGGCAGAAAATTTAAGCTCAGAGGAGAGGAGACGGAAAAAAGGATAGATCACTGGGGCTCCAGGATCGTGACACCCATCTCATCAAGAAGATGATCCCCTGAAGGGCTAGGGTATCTTGGGATTGCCACACCCGTACTAACGGAAGTGAGCCCCTGGGGGGCCATTTGATCAACAATTTGTCCCTGATGACTTAAAGGACTTCAATAACGGGCATGAGGCGATGTGCAAAATGAACTGCAGATTTGGCTGTGACATCTGTGAGCTCATTCCCTTTTATGCCTACATGACCAGAGGCTCAACAGTAAAGGATCTCATGCCCACAACTTTTTAATTTTCGATGTAAACTTAGCCTGCCAGCAAAGGATTTCGCTTGTCAGTAGAATTAACTAAAGATTTTTGAGCACTTAATAAGCAGGAATAAATTATGAATTCTTTTTGGGACACGATGCTCCTACATGATTAGCTGATTTTGCACCGTCTGTATATATATATTATATATATATAGTTCACTTGATGATTGTGAGAAATTAGTGCGTTATTACGGACTTCTACAAAAAAAATTTAATTTAAAGGAACATAATTCAACCTTTAAACCTATAGACGATTCACAAACGATAAAAAACAATTCAGCTGAGAAGAAAGTGAAAGAGGAACCATCTGTGAGAGATGGCAACAAACAGATGATTGTTACTGATTATTCTACTGTTATCTTAGACAGTGTACCTTTACGAATGAGAAGAAAAGCACAAAATGCATTAGCTATTTTAAAGCGACATCCTGATATTCTTAAGTGGAATGATAATGGCAAGGTACTATATTATACGGAAAAAATTAAGCATTAAAAAATCAGTGACTTGTTTAATATTATTTTCACAACTAAAAAGAAAAAGATTAATATTCCTGCAAAACACAAGTTTTTAAAAGCTTTGACTGAAGTCAATATGCCAATGAATTATATCAAAAATGAAAATTTACTTGATCATAATCATGATGTTAATACGAAAAAAAAAATTACGTGTTACATCTGTAAATTCTTCCCGAAAATGGGAACATTATTAAATGAATAAAATTTATTATTTTTTAAATGTGACATATAGACTCTTTCTTATTTTCTCCCCTCTTTTTACAATGATAATGACAAAATCATTTCACCAAGAAGCTTTTACCTTTCAATACATTTATTTAATTTACAAAACAAGTTTCTATACTGCATTTGAAAATACATTTAAAATTGTCTTTCATAAACTAATATCAACTTACTAGAAATAATCATTTACTTACATAGAAAAAATAATAATAATAGCTTTAAAAAAAAACAGTATATTTCTATTAAAAAACATAAGGAAAAAATATCCATAAAATCAACCAAACACAGAAATTTAAATAGAATAGCTGTACTTATATTAATGCATTTTTATAATCTTCATAACATTTCGATTCAAAAAACCTATCACAAAATAAATGATCAATTTTTTCTGTCTTAAAGAATCTCTTATATTTTTAAAATTAATACATAAAATTATATCTTCACCAATATATTTAATTCTGTCATCAGTATTTATCATAATGCAATCATGTCTTGTTTGTGAAGGATGATTTACAATGCAACCTTCACATTTAAATAGTTTTTAAATCACTGAATTTAATTCAGTTTTGATAGAGTTTATAAGTTCTTTAAAAAGTTCATCATCATCATCAACATCATCACTTGCCACATTCAAACAATGGTTTTTACATTTGATTTGCAACGGTAAAATAATTTCAAAAATACTTTTATATAAAGTATTTGGATACATCAGGAATTATTTCTTTCAATTTTTTTAATATCTCACAGTTTACTTTTAGGTAAGTAGGTTTTAGTTTAAAAGAATTTTCATCTTGCTTAAAAATTTGTTGAAAAATACACTCACCTTCTTTGTTGAAAATCACCGACTCATTATTACAAATGATGTTGGCACTCATATAGGCAAGATTAAATTCATATATTTTTGACGAAAATTCTTGCCATGTTGCAAGGATTATAACAACACCGCGTGTAGTAGGGTATAATATTTTATTTTGTTCCACACATTCACGTAGATGAATGTTCATTCCGGTTTCAAACTGATTTATGGACACAAAATATCCCAAACCCAGAGTCCACTGTGCAATCAACTTCGAACTTACTTTTTTCTGTTCTCGATTATTCGGCATGAAGATATTTTCAGGAGCAGATTTCATGTAGTGGACAAACCAGTCATCCTCTGGAAGTTCATCCTCATTATCTTCCAAGCATCGTTTTCTAATTTTCGAAATTTTTATGTTACGGAATGTGACACTAATTCTAGGATCTTTAACGTCAGGTTGAGAGGGTAATCCGTGCATCCAAAATTGATTCGTTGGTGGTTTCATTAAAAGGAGAGATCCATGAGTTAAGTCCACAGTTCGAGATGTGAAATTTCGCCTGGTAAATATCATTTGACGTTTTGCACCTAAACTGATGATAGGTATATCACTTTCAGGTTCGAGACAAGTTTCATTGTCTTTATGCATTGAAATTTTAGCAACACCGTCAGGATAATAGTTCAATAAAGCATAATTATATTTTTTGCCAGTTATCCTTTCTACATCATCTTTTACATTTAGAAGAGTCTGACTCCAAGGTTCTGCACAAATGCTCGTTCCAGAGAATTCATAAGTAAGTCCTTCATCACCAAAACCGAGTACTTTTCTTCGTGGAATATACTGACAGTTTTAAAATCATAATTTGATAGTACATCTAACAAACAATTAGCTTTATCTCGCGAATAAAATTCGTCGTGCATTTCCACATTTAACTCTACATCACATATATTCCTCATATTCGCTTTTGAATCTAAGGACAATTCTGAATGATATAGGAACAAGAAGCTTTCTTAAATAGCAAAAATTATCTAAAAAATACATTAGCAAAATGATTTATTTAATCAGATAGTGTCATTTCTTCCATCATAAACTCCTGTTATCATAAAAGTCTAAGTGCTGCATCAGAAAAGTGCATATTGCGTTATCATGGTAAGATAGGTTAATAGAAAACTCTGATAGTCACTGAAAACCTATTTGAAAGAGTTGTTATTCTTAAGTTTGACATTACTTACACACACACATGCAAGGTAAAGGGATAAATCTTAAAAGGAAAATTTCATTATAACGATAGGATAGTGGGAAAGAATTACAGTGTCCTAATGTTGCTATTCTGAACTTCGATATTACACATATGCATAAGGGGAATCTTAAAATCATCATCCACTTCTCATGATAGAGTAATGGAAAATTTCTAAAACTCTGATAATTATAGGCTAAAGAATATATTATCTTAAGGTTGTTGTTGCTATTCTAAGTTTGACAATACATGCATAAGTGAAGGAAGATCCTTGATAAGCGGTGTAGACTTGTTCACGTTATCATTCATAAGGTTCACGTTATCATGACTGAAGGTAATGGAAAAAGAGTTGAAATTGTATTTGAAAGAATGTGTTATCATAATGTTGTTGTTGTCTCGTTTCATATTGCACAAATCTGGAATGCTTCAGAACAATCTTTAAACCATATAAAAAGACCTTTCAGAAATGGAAAAAGTCAGTTCTCTTTGCGATTCTGAGAAGAGCAAGTCTTGATTGAAAATTAATCTTTTATTATATGATGTCTTCCGAACAAGATCAGCAATCTGTTTCTTCCAATGTAAGTATTAGTAGTGTTATATATTATTTCATTAATATGCACTTTTTTTAAACAATTGCTTTCAAGGTTCTATCTTCTTTCTTCTATTTTTAAATGCATGATTTACATATTTTTAAAATATTATGATTCATTATTAAAAGACATGTTTTTTTTTTAAATATTTAACCATTTGTAACGGTTTGAAGAAAATTAGTCTATAGTTACGTGATATTTTTAATGTAAGAAATAACTATTTTTTTATGAGACGATGTTTTTATTTTGTATCTTTATTTTAAAAGCATATTTACCATAAGGTAACTAATATAAATGAAGTATCACATACTGATAAATATTAAGCATTTTTGAATATTTCTAAAATATTTTTTTATTAACAGTTTTTCTTCTTTTTTTTTCAGTTCATCAACTTTGGATAGAGCGAGAAAGAATTTCATGCCATCGTGCATAAATCTGAAAAAACGGAAGGATCAGGAATAGAACCTCAACCAAGTTCCAGTAGAAGAAAGGTAAAAAAATATTTTTTTAATAGCGACATGATTCTTCTTCTTTTTAATCATTGTTGTATAAAAGATAATATAAATATTTAGTTATTCAATGTGTAATGGTTAGATAAAGTTTACAAAAAAAAATGAGGTGCAGAAAATTTTAAATTAAAAAAAATCAATTAATCAAAACTGTTTAAACATCGGTAGTTGATTCTGAAGGATTTTTAAAATGAATTCTATAATTAAAATTTGTTAGTGAAAAAGAATTAAAAAAAACATTAAAAAGGCAACATACTGAAAGTCACTTTCTTATCTTTCACAGGTTTGTGACATTTGTGGTAAAAGTTTTAGCAATAAAAGTCATTTAGTTCGTCATTTCAAAATACGTGATACTAAAACCTTTAGATGTGTAGAATATCAGACTCAATTTACGAGAGCAGATAGTTTAAGAAGATACGTGCTTATTGTTCATGTTAAAAAGAGTTTTTCATGCCTCAAACAAGCGAATGAAACATGCGACATCAGCCTTAAACGTTTTCAATTCTTTTATCATTATCCCAACTGAAGAAACAAATGAACATTTAATTATATTTTTAAATAGTGTAAAACCCAATACTGAATCCAAACTGAAAGAAGAAATAAATGAAAAGAAAGCTGTGAAATGGTACATTATTGTAACGGGTCAGTTTTCCAGGATTGGGCACGATAGGGAAGAGGAAGTTATCAAAGCCCATTTTAGATCTGTCTTATAAAGTTAACAATCGATAATATTGACGAACAACTGAATGAGGCTTACAATAAAGTAATAAAATCATTTGAAGATTTTTTAAAAAATGGTTCGGGCTGGACTTTAGACCAAATTAAAAAATTAGAACTATGAATTCGCTCGATATCATCCCTTAGCCGCCAGTAGTTACATCCCACTTCCTAAAAAACTTGCCATGAAAAAATCAATTTTAAACATTCAAAATGATGATCAAAAATGTTTATTGTGGTGCTTACTTCCACACAAATATGTTATTTCTAGAGAAAATAATGCAAATCGAGTAAATAATTATAAACCTTATGAACATGTAATAAATTTAGGAAATATCGAATGTCCTGTTCCTATTACGAAAATAGCAATCGTTGAGAAATTAAATCTCAATAAACGCATTTGGATATGAGGAGAATGAAGTCTTTCCCCTCTACATTTCACAAAGAAAGGAGACTGATTCTATTAATTTACTTTTAATCAGTGATGATACTAAACAACATTACTGTCTAATTAGAAATATGTCTAGATTACTAGGGGGATCTAGGTAACCTCACAAAACATCGTACAAGCACATTCTATTGCATGAGATGCTTGCATAGGTTTACCCGTGAAAATCTCTTAGAAGAGCATATAAAATATTGCCAACATCAAAACATACAGCGGATAAAATTACCCTCAGAAGAAACAAAAATATTAAAATATACCAATTATCAATATGAAGAGTCTATTCCGTACATTATTTATGCCGATTTTGAAGCGATTATCGAAAAAAGAGACACTTGTGTACCTGATGTAGCTACCGCGTCTTTTATAGAAAAAATACATCATCATAAAGCCTGCGGATATGCCTATATAATTGTAGGACCTAATGGAAAGAGTTTTAAACCTGTAACAGTATACAGAGGTCCAAATGCAGTTGATCATTTCATACAAAATATTTTACAAGAAGAAGAGGAAATAGCCAAAAAATTAGCCATAAACGTACCTCTTTATATGACACCGCAAGAGAATGAAAATTTTAAAAATGCTACTCATTGCTTCTTGTGTAAAAAAGTTTTAAATAATAATCGCGTAAGAGATCATGATCACCTTACGGGAAAGTATAGAGGAGCTTCACATAACATGTGCAATTTAAAATATAGGCTACAAAAGATAATTCCCGTTATATTTCATAATTTAAAACATTATGATGCACATTTAATTATGCAAGGTATAGGTAAAATTCCAAATCGTGAATTTTCTGTCATAGCTAATAATATGGTGATGGTGATGGTGAATGGTGAATGCTATGGCGCACTACCTGGACAGATTATTAGCGCCAGACACATGATTGTTAAGTACTAATTCTATAGAGTCGCAAGTTAAAAACAAGAACAGTCATAAAATAAAATGATGAAAGTAATGATGAAGTAACTCATGAATTGGATACTGATATAAGATGTGATGCATATGTGAAATCATAAAACCCGAGATACACTAAAATTTAAAGCACTAAAATCCACAGCCACATAAGGAAATCAAATTAAATGAAAAAACCCACTCTCCTTGAGGTACTGAAATAAGATAGGATTGGCCTCTTTCCCGATTATACGGTCAAGGGGCAAGTCAGAGTTTTTAAAATATTTCGATCTAAGTGATTTAAAATATGGACATTTAATTAATATATGATGTACTGTAAGAATACTCTTACAGTGAAAACAAACAGGTTCACTCTCGGCCTTCAAAAGGTAACTATGTGTTACACGAGAGTGACCAATACGAAGGCGGGTAAGAATTACATCCTCCCTTCTGTTTCCTGTCGAGTCCCAGTATTCAACTAGAGGTTTGACGGTTTTCAGCTTATTGTTAACCTGAGCATCCCATAACAGCTGCCACTTCTCTAGAATTTTGTTTTTGATAACTATTTTAATATCTGTCAGAGGAACATGCTGGCTGCACAGACCAACAGCAGACTTAGCTGTGATATCTGCGAGCTCGTTTCCTTTGATGCCAACATGACCAGGAACCCAGCAGTACCAAACTTGATATCCATGCACCTGTAAGCTTTGGTTTAATTTTTGAGTTTCAACAACTACATGTTTGCGAGTGCTGGAAAACGTTTCTAGAGCTTTCAATGCACTGTACGAGTCTGTATAAATTATGAACTTTTTCTGATGTAGCTTTGATATGTAACAAAGAGCGTAATATATAGCATTGAGCTCAGATGTCAAGACTCAGCAAGCATAGTGTAAACGTCTGCCCTCGATGTGGTCACCGATTACGAATCCTGCTCCAACATGGTAAGCTGTTTTTGACCCATCTGTGCACCAGACATGTCCTGAATGCCCCAGAACAGATCCGCAGTGCCTGATCATGAACAGGGTCTAGTTTCAGAAAAACTGTTGGCCGCGCAGATCCATAAACAGCTGAGCCATAATCCAGTCTAGAGCGGACAAGTGCTCTGTAAATATGAAGTAAAGAGCAGCACTCCGTGCCCCAGGAAGTGTTCGCCAAGACTTTTAGAAGATTTAATATTTTGGTACACTTCTTCCTCAGATGTAGAACATGAGGGAGGAAGGTAAGTTTTCGGTCGAATGGCGAATGGTGAATGCTATGGCGCACAACCTGGACAGATTATTAGCGCCAGACACATGACTGTTAAAACAAGTACTAATTCTATACAGTCGCAAGTTAAAAACAAGAACAGTCTTATAAAATAAAATGATGAAAGTAATGATGAAGTAACTCATGAATTGGATACTGATGTAAGATGTGATGCATATGTGAAATCATAAAATCTGAGATACACTAAAATTTAAAGCACTAAAATCCACAGCCACATAAGGAAATCAAATTAAATGAAAAAAACCACTCTCCTTGAGGTAGTGAAATAAATTAGGATTGGCCTCTTTCCCGATTATACGGTCAAGAGGCAAGTCAGAGTTTTTAAAATATTTCGATCTAAGTGATTTAAAATATGGACATTCAATTAAAATATGATGTACTGTAAGAATACTGTTACAGTGAAAACAAACAGGTTCACTCTCGGCCTTCAAAAGGTAACTATGTGTTACACGAGAGTGACCAATACGAAGACGGGTAAGAATTACATCCTCCCTTCTGTTTCCTGTCGAGTCCCAGTATTCAACTAGAGGTTTGATGGTTTTCAGCTTATTGTTAACCTGAGCATCCCATAGCAGCTGCCACTTCTCTAGAATTTTGTTTTTGATAACTCTTTTAATATCTGTCAGAGGAACATGCTGGCTGCACAGACCAACAGCAGACTTAGCTGTGATATCTGCGAGCTCGTTTCCTTTGATGCCAACATGACCAGGAACCCAGCAGTACAAAACTTGATATCCATGCACCTGTAAGCTTTGGTTTAATTTTTGAATTTCAACAACTACATGGTTGCGAGTGTTGGAAAACGTTTCTAGAGCTTTCAATGCACTGTACGAGTCTGTATAAATTATGAACGTTTTCTGATGTAGCTTTGATATGTAACAAAGAGCATAATATATAGCATTGAGCTCAGATGTCAAGACTGAGCAAGCGTAGTGTAAACGTCTGCCCTCGATGTGGTCATCGATTACGAATCCTACTCCAACATGATAAGCTGTCTTTGACCCATCTGTGTATACGGCAACATGATCACTATATTTATTTCTGTGTTCAACGAAGAGTTGTTTATATATTACGTCACAAGTGTTCTGCTTATTGTGGCACCGAAAAACATCAATAATTTTGATCCTCGCATCTTCCCAAGGTGGGATTTCAAGATGTTGTACTGCTTGGGCGGATATATCAGATATGGAATGCTCTTCAATCAAAGACCGAACTCTTAAGGAAAAGGGAGCAACACAAGATGGTCGTGCTTCAAATAGAAGGTCACACATGTCATCAAGCAAACATAGCTTACTAGGATTCTCAGGTTGAGACAATATATTAAAATACTGTTGAAGAGACAACTGTTCACGCCGGAGAAGGAGGGCTGGTTCGTAAGTTAACATACAGGCTCTGCACCGGTGATGGTGATGATGATGATGATGATGATAAGTGAAATTTTTTGGCGCAAAACCAGGAATGATTATATCGCGCCAAACGCAAGGTGATGAGATATAAAGTTATACATAACACAGTGAAATTAAAGTACCTATGAATTAAAAAAGTAGATAAAGAAATGTACAAAATCCAAGGGATGAGGTTATATAAAATCAGATAAAATCACAAGTGTTGAAACTAACATACAAAATTAAAATCAGTTTAGATGTTCAGATAGATAATCACCAATGTCTTTTAAATAGTAAAATAAGTTACTATTAACCTCTCTTCCAATTAAATGGTCGAGAGGTAAGTCACAGCTGTTAAAATATTTCTGACGAATACTATTAAAAGATGGACATTCAATTAAAAGGTGATGGACATTCAATTAAAAGGTGACGGACAGTTAAACATACACCATATTTTGAGCACAGGAGTCAATGTCAGCATTTAAAAGATATTTATGTGTCATTCTGGTGTGACCGATTCTAAGTCTAGTCAAAAGAACTTCCTCCTTACGTCTTCCATTAAAATGCCAAAGTTCGATTCTATGTTTCACGCTCTTCAATTTATTAAAAGACTGGACATCCCAAAACTGCTGCCACTTTTCCAATATCTTTTGCTTTATAAAACTACTATTGTCTGAGATAGGGATGAGGCGAGTGGATATTTCTACAGCTGATTTTGCGACGACATCTGCCCGCTCATTACCTTTTATACCGGTATGCCCGGGAACCCAGCAATAGAGGATTTCAAATCCGAGCCTTGTTAAGTTTAAATTCAGTTTGAGGATATCAAAAATTACCGGATTATGGGTGTTCGAAAAAGCTTCTAAAACTTTTAGCGCACTGTAGGAGTCTGAATAAACTATAAACTTTTTATGCCGTCGCTTTGATACATACAAAAGTGAATGATATATTGCGGTAAGTTCAGCTGTTAAGACTGAGGAAGTGCGGTGCAAACTTCTGCCTTCTACATGGTCACCAATTACAAATGCCGTCCCGACAAGACAAGTTGACTTCGAACCATCTGGGTGTATTGGAACATATTCTTGATATTTATACCTGTGATCAGCAAAAAGTTGGGTATAGATGACACTGTTAGTGTTTTTTTTTCGTGTGATGGGGAGAAATTTCAAGAATCTGGATTCCTGCCTGTTCCCAAGGAGGAATTTCAAAGTATTGCATGGCTTGGGGGGATACATCAGACAGGGAGAGTTCCTCGATCAGAGGGCGAACTCTCAAAGAAAAGGGAGGCACACAGGATGGCCGTGCATTAAAGAAAGTGTCACAGCTGTTATCAGTCAAAGCTAGCCTATTAGGATTGTCAGGTTGTGATAAGATGCTAAAATAATGCAAGAGAGACAACTGCTCACGCCTCAAACGAAGTGATGGTTCATGACAATCAACATAGAGACTCTGGACAGGAGATGTCCTGAAAGCTCCAGAGCAAATCCTCAGAGCTTGATGATGCACAGGATCTAGTTTTAGCAACACAGAAGACCGAGCTGATCCGTAGGTAACTGAGCCATAGTCAAGTCTAGAGCGGACAAGCGCTCTATAGATGCGAAGCATGGAGCATCGATCAGCACCCCAGGAGGTATTCGCCAGGACTTTTAGTATATTAAGTACTTTCATACACTTCTTTCTCAGCTGTAAAACATGAGAGAGGAAAGTTAGTTTCTGGTCGAATATCACTCCTAAAAATTTTGCTTCAGGTGCAACTGGAATGATAGATTCATTAAGGTGTAATTCAGGCTCAGGATGGAGACCTCTCTTTCTACAAAAATGCACGCAGACGGTCTTCTGTTCAGAAAACGTAAATCCTTGGGTGACTGACCATTCGTGGATCTTATTCAATGCGATCTGCAGCTGCCTCTCTATATGTCTCATATCTGCCCCTCGACAACTAATCTAGAGGTCGTCAACATACAAAGATCCTAAAATAGTTGGTGGAAGTTCTTTTAATACAGAGTTAATTTTCAGACTAAATAGAGTGACGCTAAGAACACAGCCTTGAGGCACACCCTCTTCTTGTTCAAAGATTTTTGACAAAACAGAGCCAATCCTAACTTGGAAGGTCCTAGCAGTCAAAAAATTCTGAATGAAAAATGGTAGGTTGCCACGCAAGCCACTATCATGGAGATCACGAAGGATCCCATACCTCCATGCCTTATCATAAGCTTTCTCAATATCGAAAAAAATAGAGACTAGATGGTTTCTTCTGACAAAGGCTTTACGAATGGATGTTTCCAAAAGGAGCATGTCATCCATGGTCGTTTTTCCTTTTCGGAAACCGCTCTGATAAGGCGATATGATATGATTCTTTTCCAAGAAATAAACTAGGCGGCTGTTTACCATTTTTTCAAACAGTTTGCATATGCAGCTCGTAAGGGCTATTGGCCGATAATTCGAGGGATTCCGCGGGTCTTTTCCTGGTTTAGCGATAGGAATGACAACAGCTCTCCTCCATGCACTGGGGAAAGTATGCTCCTTCCACACCCTATTGTAAAGAGTGAGAAGGGCGTTCAGTGACTTATAGGATAGATGATTCAGCATATCGCAGTTCACGCCGTCAACACCCGGACAAGATTTGTGTGTCTGGAACAAAGCTCTCTTTAACTCAAGCATAGTAAAATCCATATTGTAGGGTTCAGAGTTGGAGGAATTGAAAGCAATGGGATTTTTTTCGGAGCGCTGCTTAATAGAAAGAAATGCGGGAGAATAATTTCTGCTGGAAGAAACGGCAGAAAATGTCTCACCAATAGTATTTGCAATTTCTTCTATGGAGCTAATCACTCGGCCATCTTTTTCCAAAAAGGAAAGTGAGTGGTCTTTATATATTCCACATGCTTTTTTAACTCTCTCCCAAACTCGTTTACTTGGTGTAGAGGATGTTATTCTTGACACATATGAAATCCAGGAATCCCTTTGGCTCTGGCGTCTTACTTTTCTCGCATTTGCTTTGGCTCCTTTGAATGTTAAATAGTTTCGCAAAGTAGGGTATCTGTGAGATTCCCCAAGCTTTCTCTGTTTTTGAAGTCCTTCCTGACAGTCACGGTTCCACCAAGGTTTGGAATAGTTTACCAGTTTACCCGATGTTCTGGGGATACAAAGCACAGCTGCTTGGTTTATAACATTAGTAATGTATTCCACTGCATCATCGATTTGCACATTTTCTACCATTTCCTCTGTGAGGTCAGCAACAGAAAAGAAGAGGTCCCAGTTTGCCCTTTCACATATAAATCGAACGGGCCTCGACATGGAGTTTGCTCCTCTTCGTGCGAGAGATACAAAGATGGGGTAATGATCGCTGCTGTAGAGATCATTGCCGACACTAAACGTGCAATACGGCAGGAGAGACGGTGAGCAACTGGCAAGATCAATAGCGTGAATGTTCTTGTAGGCTCGTGGAAGTATGTGTCCTGCTCGGTATTGAGGAGACAAAGGCCGTGATCTTCGATCAGCTGCTCAATTTGTCTTCCTCGTGAATTGGTGTCTTTACTTCCCCAGAGCGGACTGTGCCCATTAAAATCAACCATAAGGATAAAGGGTTCAGGCAGCTGCTTTACAAGCTCGTTTAAACGCTCTTGATCAATGTGCTCATTTGGAGGCAAATAAACTGAAACTACGGAAAATACGACATTGAAATTTATTTGTACAGCGACAACTTGGAGGGATGTTGTCAGAGAAAGTGCACTTGATGGATAGTCCAGTGACGTGAGGAGGCCTACACCACCTCTGGCACGCTCACCTGCAATATTATCTTTCCTGACGAAAGAAAACCCCCGAAGTTTTGCTGGCTGTTCCGGTTTCAGGTTAGTCTCCTCTAGAGCGAAGCATACAGGATGATGATCATTTATGATATCTTTGATATCTGTCAAATTGCGGTGGAAGCCGCGACTGTTCCAAGAGATGAGGGTGGCCATTATGTTTGATGTTTGCTCTTTCTGTGTTCTTCTTAGTTTTTCGTGGAAGCAGATGCTTGGGAGCTTCTAAACCCTCTTCTACTTCCATATTGTCTGCCCCCCCGGGGGTTGACTCAGGAGAATTCCTGGGAAGTACTGGCTAGGATCTGTACTTAGACAGTCCGAAGTTTTGCTGGCTGTTCCGGTTTCAGGTTAGTCTCCTGTAGAGCGAAGCATACAGGATGATGATCATTGATGATATATTTTATATCTGTCAAATTGCGGTGGAAGCCGCGACTGTTCCAAGAGATGAGGGTGGCCATTATGTTTGATGTTTGCTCTTTCTGTGTTCTTTCTTAGTTTTTCGTGGAAGCAGATGCTTGGGAGCTTCTAAACCCTCTTCTACTTCCATATTGTCTGAATCCACAGATTCAGAAAGCATCCCATCAAAAGAGCTATTGCTGGGGCTTCTATTTTTATTAGACGTTTTCTTAGCGACATTTTTCGGCTTGCCTTGCATAACTGTGTCTTTTTTTTGTACTGTATGTGTGGGGTTGTCTTTTCTCTGGTTGCTTGTTATCTGTTGGTATTTGTTTGGTAAAGGTTGCGTAACGAATGATGTTTGGGTGGCAACTGTACGAGAAGATTTAACAGCAGTTGCGTAAGATGTATTTTGTCGCAGCTGTGTGCTTTGCACTAGTCTTCTGGCTTCAGCATATGAGATGTTCCTAGTAACTTTAGTTACCTGCAATTCTGTTTCCGATTTCCACTTTGGACATGAACGAAAAAATGCTGGGTGGTGACCTTTGCAATTAATGCACAATGGCGCAGCGCAGCAGTTTTCACTATCGTGACCAACCAACGAGCATCGAGCGCACGTCAGGTTGCCACGACAGGATATCTTGGAATGGCCGAAACGCTGGCATTGAAGCATCGCATAGGGTTTGGGATATATGGTCTTACGGGACAGTTAAGATACCCAGCCTTTATATTCTTCGGCAGATCAGGCGAGTTGAAAGTCAGGATCACGTGTTTCGTGTCGATCAACTGACCTTCCTTACGCATCTTGATCCGCTTAGCAGCACAAACCCTTCGGTCAGCTAACTCAGAGACGAACTCTTCTTCTGGAACAAACAGAAGGTCGATTTCCGAGATAACACCTCTACAGAAATTGAGTGTTTTGTGTTCTGACACAGATATCGGTACTTGTCCAAGTTTGGTTTGACGTGAAAGTGAAGCAGACTGGGTGGCCGGAACGGTATCAATAAGCAGGTCGCCAGAACGGAGACGCTTTATGTTCCTTGGCTCACCAACACATGAATGAATGTACTTGCTGATCAGAAAGGGAGACATATTTTGTAATTCACCAGAAGGACTAGAAACAACAAGAAAGCGAGGACAATTAGTTTCTTTGGCATTTGCATCGGTACGTGCTTTTTTGTTAGTTGATGTTATAGGCAGATTGGGATTAGAAATGACAGGACTAGATTCGGGATGACTTATAATATGTCTTTTGTGAGTATCCATAATGAAGAGAAAAGATTCGGGTCCGACCGCCCCACCCACCACGGAGCCCAACAAGGGAACACAGATTCCTGTGTTAGGGCTAGCCGGACCTATACGCAAACTGAAGCCCCACAGTCGGCTTTCCCGAAAGCAGGAACTCCCGAGAGCTTATCCCCAAGCCACTGACACAAGGACTAGTGACCAGCCGATTGACACCCGTGAGGACGACAAGGTGCCACCCGTTTAGCTGAAGCAGAGGCCAAAGCAGTGTGTTGGGGACAGTACCTCGCCCCTCAACTACCAGGACCCTCCTTTCCAGCGACACGGGTCTCCACGCACGGCAAACACGTGGGCAGTTTTCTCGTCATTCGAAAACTAGAGACAAGGGCTGTTTTAGTCTCTTATAGCGAGCCCCAACCTCCGAAGAGGAAAACCACAAGGGAGAAAGGACAGGTAGAAGTCAGTTCAGAGGAGTGGAGACGGAAAAGAGGACAGATCACTGGGGCTCCAGGATCGTGACACCATCTCACCAAGAAGGTGATCCCCTGAAGGGCTAGGGTACATCGGGATTGCCACACCCGTACTCACAAAAGTGAGCCCCTGAGGGATAATAATATGGAGATATATATTTCTTTCAGAATTAAAAGAAAATGTAGCAATATAAAAGTATATCCATATGAATATATCAACTCTTTTGATAAATTTAAACATACTCAGTTACCATCCATACAGAACTTTCAAAGTACATTAACTGGTGAAAGTATATCTTCGGATGACTACATTCATGTTCATACTGTTTGGCGAGCTTTTCCTATTCAAAATTTAGGTGAATATCATGATTTATATGTAAAAAAAAATGTTTTACAATTAGCATATGTTTTTGAAAATTTTAGACTGCTTTGTAAAACTTACTATAGTTTAGACTGTGCGCATTTGATGACTGCACTTGGATTGGCTTGGTAAGCCTGCTTAAAAATGACTGATCAAGCTTTGGAATTATTAATGGATGTTAATATGGATTTATTTATAGAGAATGGAATTCATGGAGGTGTGTCCATGATTACCCAGCGTAAGTCTGTAGCAAATAATAAATACCTGAAAAATTTTGATTCAACTAAAGAAAGTAAATATATCCTATAGCTTGATGCAAACAACCTCTACGGGTGGGCTATGAGTCAACCCTTACCCTATGGAAGTTTTGAGTGGGTTGAACCTGATAAGAATGTCATAGAAAAGATTTTGACTTTATCAGAGGACAGTTTGGATAGATACATCTTGGAAGTAGACCTGGATTACCCCAAAGAACTTCATAATGCCCATAATGATTATCCCTTAGCTCCAGAAAAAAAGAAAATAATAGCTAATCATCTTTCACCTTATGCAGTCAGGGTACTGAAAAATAATAAAATTATCTCGAATACTAAATTAGTTCCTAATTTAAATCCTAAATTTAATTATATCATCTATCATAAAAATTTACAGTTATATCTCTCTTTAGGTATGAAATTAATACATGTTCACAAAATTATAAAATTTAAACAAAAACCTTGGTTACAACCTTATATACAGTTTAATACGGATCATTGTAAAAATGCACACACAGGATATGAGAAAGATTTTTTTAAACTAATGAACAATAGTTTGTACGGTAAAACTGTGGAAAACGTGAGGAAACATATTGATGTCCAATTAGTCAATACTGAAAAAAGAGCGAAAAAATTGATCGCAGCTCCAACCTTTCATAATTTCATAATCTTAGATAATGATTTGGTTGGAGTACAAAGGTTGAAAAACTGTGTTAGTTTAAACAGGCCCATTTATGTAGGATTTGTCATACTAGATCTTAGTAAATATCACGTGTACAATTTTCATTATAATCACATCAAAAAAACAATATGGAGAAACAGCCAAGCTACTTTTTACTGATACAGACTCTCTCACGTACGAAATTTTAACAGAAGATGTGTATCGAGATATGAGTTTTCATATGCATCTGTATGATATGTCAGATTATCCGAAGACTCATGCTTTATACAATATCAATAATAAAAAGAAAATTGGATGCTTCAAAGATGAAATAAATTCCGAACCGATACTCGAGTTCATAGGACTGAGGCCGAAAATGTACTCTTTACTGATGGATGAAAGTGAGAAGAAAACCGCGAAAGGAGATAAACGAAGTGTTATTAAAAGGAAACTTAAACATAAATATTATAGAGATTGTTTAGGTGGTGGTGGTGGGTGAAATTTTTGGCGCAAAACCAGAGATGATTATACTGCGCCAAAC
>KK114333.1:569849-660959 GCA_000611955.2 Stegodyphus mimosarum | reverse complement strand
CCGGTCACGTGAGGGGTAAACTTCCTTCGTCGGGGTCTCAGTTATCTGTCAGATTCAATTCCACAGCTATTTGTATTTCACTAGATAACTAGCTCACTATATGCTTCCGCACTGAATTGAAATTTCCGTCTGTTCTCTCCGGTGGGTAGAGGACAAGAGTAACCTCTCGTTTTAACATACGTTATGCTTCGATGGCGTGATTGGCTGTCATCATGGAGGTAAGAGGAGACGCCCTAACCAGTTTTTCCCATACACTGCTTTGAAGCACTGGCGATCTCTTCTTGGAGATAAACATTCAATGAATTACCATTAAGATCAATGGGTTTTGATGCAAACATTTTGTAATTACATCATAAATATCCATATGAATGTATATATTTTCCTTTTCTACAATATTTCAGTGTCCTAAGTATGTGAAAAGAATACATTTTTAAACAACATTTCATTCTGGACAGATTTAAATGCTATGCTTTTCACAGAACAGTTTGTTCAGAACGGTTTAATTTGAATGAAATATTTCCACAAGTTTCCGTTAATTACGTTAGAAAAAAATGTAAGGTGATTCGATTTTATTCGGTTAAGGATTACAGAAAATAAGATCAAAGTTTATTGTATAATTAATATTAAAATTATGCATTATTTCTTTTCTATTGATAAAGCTTCTTCCTAAAATGCTTACTCAAATATGACACGATTTTTTAGCTTCGGAAGCATCCTTTAAATCGAAAAATCGAAGTAAATTTATAATTAATGCTCTATTCACTCCATTTGAAATTAGAGCTCCTTTTACATTAATAGTGAAATACGTTAAATATTGGGGCTCATTTCCATGTACTTAAATTTCTCTGAATATTTCTGAAAAGGAATTAAAAAAAAGATTTTTTTAAATATTATTTAAAACTTGTAACTGATTTGATATAAAATGTAAGGGAATAATTCTTTTAATTATACTTATCAGAATTTATTTTACCCTAAATTTTTACAATGCATATTCTAAAACTCTTCGTTATTACTTCCGTAAGTACGCATCTGATATAGAATTTACTTTACAACACCTTTTAACAGATTGCTTTCCAGTATGAACAATTCTTCCTTAAAAAGTTTTATAAACGTATTTGTGACCATGGTTTCAATTTATGTTTTCAATTCAATATTAAGGTTATTTATTATATTTTTAGATAATATTTATAATCAGTATAAATTTAGATACATTTAATAATTAGATTTCTTCATTGTAAGTTTCACTAGAGTTTATAAATGTATAAATCCTTCATTTCAAATACACTTTTAAATAATTTAATAAATATTTACGTATTTTGTTAAAGACAGACGCATGCTTTTTGCACGCATATATGCCTAAATACCCATACATATATTTTATTTTCGGCATTTGTAAATGTTTAATTTCTCTGCATTCACTGTATTTTTCGAGTAAAGTAATTTACAGTAATTTAGCATATACCCAAAATTTTACATAAGAGATATGTATAAATATTATTTGAATGGAAATTACATGCATTGTTTTTAATACCCACTCAAAGGTCAGTTTTCCTTCGAAATTCCTCCAAGATGGCATCTCTCCCTTTAGGCAGATAGCCCTTGCATGCCTTACTCTATTTAATAAAAACTTAACCTGACCTATGTGCCTAATTATAAATATTTTAACATACATAATTTTATGTTTACATTTAGCCACCATGTTTCAAACTTTTGACATAAAACACATTTTAGGATACATTGTATGATTATTTTTCAGTTACATAAAAATCAAATAAGAAGTTTAAAATGAGCAACTGTGAACCCTCTCCTCTAAAAATTTTTAAAAAGTACATGCTACAGTAATACGTGGATGCCAAAAAAATTAATTTTATTTAAAACATTTTGGCGTTTGGAACATAAAGTAGCGAATACTCTATCAAGGGTATCAAAAGACGTCTACAATTTTAAAAGGTATGTAAAGTATTTTCCATTCTTTAAACATAACATTTTTGCTAAAAACTATAATTTTGTAGTTCAGCAGCTTAGAATTTTGTAAAACAAATTCATAATTAAAATCGCTTTGGCCAATTATCGCAAAATAACCAAGATGTGATTTTTGCGTAAATGTCACTGAACAGCAGAAATTGCTATTATCCATCACATAGTGAATGTTTCTTTTATACGGAAGTGTCCCGTTTTCGATTTGTATAGAACTGTCGTGTGTCGAAATACTATCAAAGCGTTGTCAATGGAGCTTTTGAAATGTAAACAAAAAACAGACCAAAGCCTCGGAGCATTACTTCACTCGTAGTACGGGCTTGGCCGCTCCTTTCTATCTTACCTTTATAGCTGTCATTTGCTATAGATTATCGGCGATATATCTTGAGATTGGCGACTAAAGATACTGTGTGAGAGGAGAAGAAAATTAACAAGTTGCAAATTTGGAAATTACATTTCTTCATTTTATTACTTCAGAACTTTGATTTCTGAAAAAAAAAAAAAAAGAATCTGCATAAAGCCTTAAAGATTGATTACGTTAAGGAATACCTCAATAAGTTAGATGAAAATTTCTACCGTGATTCAAAAATAAATCGTGCTGCAAATTTTTCTGAAATCTTAAACTATGAAATTATTCCAAGTAGATCAGTTTTTGCAGCACTTTGAGGCACATTTATCTATTCAAAAGGTATTTTATATAGCATTTAGTTAAAAGAAATGAAAAAGTGGTTTTAGGTAGGCTGTGCTTTACGGTGCTAAAAAACAATATGCCGTTTTTTGTTCCCTTCTCCATTTGCTTAGCAGACTTTTGCCGTAGGATTGATATTCTTTACTACTACGGCAGATATTTAACTTCATAAAATTGCTTTAATTATATTTCAGTTTAAATTAGTTTGTTACATAAATGGCGAAATGTTATTAGTGGCATTATTAGTAAAAATTAACGACCCATCTGCTGCTCTAGCCCCGCTTTTAAGTAAAGAAGGAAATTTATTTACAGTATCTCACATTTGTTTTTGTACACTTGTGTATTTTAATTTTATTTACAAATAAAATATCAGTTTTTAATTTTAGTGAATTGACTTTTCCTTTTCTTTTTTATGAATACATCAATAACCTTTTTGAAAACCCACTTCTTTTGAAAAACGATAGTCAAAACATTTTTTGCAAATAAGTTAATTTATTCGATAAAATTGATTTATGTAAAAATGAACTCGCATAGTATTCGGGCGCTTTGAATAAGCAATTTATATTTAATAAATTAATCAAAATAAGGGTTCATTAAATATTTCGTTGGATACCTATTAGCGAAAACTAGAGCTTCTGTGCATTTTCCCATGGATTCAACTAATGTTTTGGTATAAAAATGCTCCATTTTTTCCAATCCTGCGTAGTAATTGCCCTTAGTAGAGCTTTCCGGAAAATATGGTTCCTTTTTCTTCTCTCCAACTATTCCATTCACGTTCTAATTAATTCCATTCATGTTCGGTAGGATTATAAGTCCAGAGAATATGAAAGAATTTTAACTTAGAATAGTTATATAAACTTGACTTAACTAAACTTTTCCAACGAAGTACAAGATCATTGTTCGTATTAAATGCGTATTTTGTCATATTTTTATTTTAACATAAAAAATTATACTTTCAATGAACAACATTATTATTAGAATATCTAGTTTTATCTAATGTAGTTTAAATGGGCTACTAAACACGATTCTTGAAACAAATTAGGCTCTCAAAAGAAATCAGAATAGTACTGTCAACTGTTGGCTCTTTTACTAATGAGTTTACGCATTACTGGACTTAGACCATGAACTAAGCAAAAAGAAAGGGGGGGATGCATCTTTGCTGAGAAAAAACAGCTGTGGGATTAAAGTGATAATGAAGTCTGAAAAACAAGGAGTATTTTAAATTCGGAAAGGAAAACTTCACATTAATACAGTTCATAAAATTTCTCATTTCGGGAAAAAATTGCCCATTTTGGAAAGAAAAAGCTTATTAACGTTTAACAAGGATCTTACTGGTTTCATCTAACGATATAGTTTTCTCAGCAGCCTTACTAAATGTTTTTAGAAAGAACTAAAGGAAAATCAAGTGGGAATAAATGATTTCCTAATTAATGGTGTTTCCGAATACTAAGCATTGTGAGTTCTATCTTTCTGTCTCTTTCTTATTTTATCCCAAAAGGCGTTAGCCAAGAAGGGCTATTAATTTCGTTTTGGCATTTTGCGGCGAAAACTTTAAATGTCCGTCTCAAATTGTTGCCACCAAATAATATCGCGCTGTGTTATATTCAAAGAAATTAAATAACGAAGAATCTGCATAAATGTATATATGTTTTTCGCATTGCGATAAAACAACGGTACCTGCAGCCATGAAATGTTGAATAACGTAATCCTCCACCGAATATGGGCATCTGGAAACACTAATTTGGAATTTGGGATTCGTTTTATTATCGATTTTATATTTTGTAACACTTTAAGGAATTTATGATTAAGAAACTAAACGATTTCAAAGGGAGGAATGCAACACTGTACGGAATGAAAACATTTTTATCGCCAGGTTATTTTTGATTAACAAACTCAAACGATTTAAAAGCGAGCAATGGCAACACTCTACGAAAAAAAACAAAAAAAAAAAACTTATCATCTAAAGCGCTCGGAACTGTGTATCGGAAATTCTAAAGATATGCTGATTTAAAAATTATTTTGCGATATTGTTGAATTAAATTTTATGGTTTAAGTGCGAAGAACATGATATTTAATACATAAAGGTAACACACGAAACGTTAAAAAACGCCCCTTTGGGCGTAATGCAAAATCTGAAAGCTTTCAGATTTTTATTTATATATTTTTGCCCACCACTCATGACGACCTTCCATACAAAAATACGTAAAACTTAGCAGATTAAGTTAACAAATCTAACCCCAAAAGCGTTAGTCCAGAAGGGCTATTAATTTCGTTTTGGCATTTTACGCCGATTCGCTTTCTGCGTTGATTCACTTTTCAAACTGTTGCTACCAAATATTATAGCTCTGTATTATATTTAAAGAAATTATGTAATGAAGAATCTGCATTAATGCATGTATGTTTGTTGCATTGTGATAAAAGAACGGTACTTAGAGCTATCAAATTTTGAATACATAATCCTCCACCGAAAATGGGCATCTGGAAGCACGAATTTGGAAGCACGAATTTGGAATTTGGAACTTGTTTTATTATCTATTTTAGGTTTTGTTAGACATTAAAGAATTTTTGATTAACAAACTCAAAGATTTAAAAGCGGGCAATAATGACACTGTACGAAAAAAATATTTTTATCTCCAGCGCACGAGACTGTGTACCGGAAATTCTAAAGATATGTTCATTCTAAAATTATTTTGCGATATTGCTGTTGAATTGAATTTTGCTGTTTAAGTGCGAAAAACATGCTCCCGCAGTGTAATTTGCGCAGTGTTTAATTTTTTTTTTTTAATTCAGACAGTTTTATTTTAGCAACTCTGCTATGATTTATTTACTGCGTTGTTCAGAGAGTAATTTCGTTTTTTTTTCTCTATGAAAATGAAAGAAGATTTTCTTATACTGAATAAATATTTTATAGAATTATATATTGTCCATTTTTGTCCAATATCTTTCGACATCTTTCTAGCAGTAGCATAATTACACGCTCATAAATGTTTTTTTGTTTGCTGGCAAAAAATTGATGCAGGTGCTTTTGAACTTCCTCATTTGAAGTAAAGGTTTTACCGTCTCAAACATTTTATAGAAGCCTGAGCAAATAATATCAGAGCTGTGTTAGATCTGGAGAATACAGTAGGTGTGGCAGTATATCCTATGCAAGCTGTAAAAAGCCTTTGACAAGTTACCAGGCTTGTATGAAGTCTCACATTATCTTGGTGGAACACTACACCTTTGCTGTTGATCAGTTCCGACCTTTTCTGTTTAAGTGAATCATTCAGTTTTCCCAGCTGATGACTGTTCACCTCAGAAGTGATCGTTGTGTTGTTCTGTGCAAGTTATGAAAAAAGATTCCTTTGGAATCCCACAAAACGGATAACATCACATTTTTTGATGAATATCGACTTTGAGCTAGTTCACTGTTTTTACTTCATGATCTCTTGCGTTTAACATTGTTGTAGACAACACGGTTCTGGTCCCCAGTGACGATGCGCTTCAAAAAAAGGCCATTTTCTTGACGTTTGAGAGGCAAACAACAAACGTCAATGCGACGGCACAAATGTTTTTCCGTAAACCCATGAGATTAACCTAGGTGTTTGAAATCATCATGAACGGTCGAATTCGATACATTTAATCTTTCAGCTATATCACGAGTTGTTATTCGCTGGTTTTCATCAATTAATGCCGTTATTGTGTCTTCATCAACTTTAGCTGGTCTTCCAGAACGTGATGCATCTTCAAGGTCAATATTGCCGGATCCAAAATTTGGAAACTATTTTTGTCACTGGCATTCTTGTCAATACATCTTCTCCATGCATATCGGATTATTTTTTGCTTCTTTGAACAGCATTTTTATCATTTCGATAGTAAAAAAAGTAAAAATATGCCGAAAATGCTGCTTTTCACTTCACTTTCCATATTTGAAAAAGCACCAATCAAAAACTGCATAGAATCAATCGAACGTTTTCACAAGCAAGCCTTCCTATATCAGCTGTCAAAATATGTAATGATTATGCGGCTTTTTAAACGAAACTACTTAAAGCTTTACAAAAACTTTACTAACTTTAACGCTTAAGAAAAAAACGAAACTACTTTCCGAACATACCAATAGAAATCAAATCAAAAGGACTTTTTAATTTACTTAAGTCTATACGCTTTTTTTAAAATACCTTTTACATCATTCAATTTAATAGTCACATATATATATACATATATATATGCCGGGTGGCCATAATTAAACTGACAGTGCTCACACTGTTCTGTAGCGCGATCTATTTGCGAGAATGACGCCACATTTTGTAGGAAGATTAAACAAGACGGAGCACGAAGGATTCCGCGTAAAAACAAATTAGTTCCAAAAGTCACCGCTAGGGGAATATTTGGCGCTGTGCAATAGAAAATAGAGTGTTAACAAATGCAAATCAATACGAAAATTACCTTTTATTTTGCATTCAAATGAGGTTCAATGTGGCTGTCGTTGTTGTGGACCACATATTGCATTCTGTGCACAGTATGCACAACAACAGAAAGTAACATGTCTGCAGGAATCTCCAGCACAGTCCGTGATATGTTATCCTTCAACATAGCCAGTCCTGGACCACTCCTTGATAGACCTTGGACTTAAGGTAACCCCATAGCCAGAAGTCGCATGGGGTAAGACTGGGCGACCGAGGTGGCCATGCAGTTGGAAAGTAGCGGCTAATGATTCTTTCTGTTGTGAATTTCTGTCGTAGCATCTGTTGCACTCGTACAGCAACGTCTGAAGGGGCTCCATCTTGCATGAAAATCATTTCCCCCAGGCATTGTCTTTGCTGAAGTGTTGGAATGACGTTCAACATGTGGCGATATTTCTCTCCGGTAACAGAACAGGTTTCCGGTCCTGCCGGCGTAATGTTCTCATAGAAGAATGGACCTACGATAAATTCCGCTGTGAACGCACACCAAACATTTACCTTTGGTGAATGCAAGGGAATTGCTGTGACTGTATGTGGTGATTTGTCATCCCAGATTCGGCAGTTCTGGGTATTCACAGTTCCATTCAGGTAAAAGTGGGCCTCGTCTCCCCATACGATTTTCCACGGCCAAGCAGCATCCACCTCCATTCTGGCAAGAAAGGTGAGAGCAAAAATCAATTGCTTATCATGGTCGGGGTACAGTACCTCCTGTACACGGCTGATCTTGTACGGATAGAAGTTGATAATCTTTCGTAAGATTTTCCATACCGTACTGTAAGGCATATCCATATTCCGAGTTACTCCACGAGCGTTAGAGGTGGCAGCAATATTGTATGGTCCAATATTTTATTTTGTATAACTTGGAGTTTATTCCTCTCGTGCTTTCGCAATGTTGACCAAGTTGGCGACGCATATGTAATAACAGGTCGAATCGTGGTCAGATAAATGAGTCTTTTACGTCTGAGATCCAAACAAGAAAACTTACCCAGTAGAGGTTTTACACAATTTATGACGTAAAATGCCTTCTTGCGAATATGCTTTAGATGATCCTTCCAGTTCAGTTTTTCATTGAAGACCATACTTAAATAAGTGACTTTCTTGACAAGTGGTACTGATTCATTAAATAATGTAATAGTTTCTCGTACTGGCGTTTTAGAGTGTTTCCTTCGAATTATTAGCAGGTTGTACTTCTGGGCATTAATTGAGGTGCGCCAGCTCGTACACCAGTTCTCAATACTTGGGATGAAGCTTTGCAGTTTTCGGATTGCGAAATTGGCATTTGCGGATTTCACGGCCAACGCTGTGTCATCCGCTTAACATCCAAGGAATGAATTATAATCCAACAGAGCCCTGGGAAAGTCTCCAGTGTAAATTAAATATAAAATTGGACTTAAAATGGACCCTTGGGGGACCCCAGCGTTAATACGCATTTTACTTGAATGACTCTTTCCTATTGCGACGGTGAAAATTTTGTCCGTAATGTACGAGGCAATGAGTTGGATTAACTCTCTTTCTATATTGAAATGTATCAACTTGTATATTAGCCCCTCCTGCCAGACACGGTCGAAAGCGTTCGTCACGTCCAGCATGAGGATAGCTATACTCTGCCGTTTGTGAAGTGCGTCACCGCTAAATTCGGTTAGCCTTACTAATTGTTTTGTTGTTGACATTTTACTCCTAAAACCGAATTGCTCGGGTGGGAGTATATGCAAATATGGTTTTAGATGACTGAATATGAATCTCTCATAAATCCTGGCGAAACCTGAAAGCAAGCTTATGGGCCTGTAGCCCTCTGGTTTGGTCTTGTCTTTACCAGGCTTTGGGATAAGGATTACCTTCGCATGTTTCCATTTATTTGGGAAATAGCTCAAATTCATGCTGGCATTTACTATGCTCGTGTACATATTTATGCAGTTTAGTGGTAAATTCCTCATAGGCGTATTTGAGATCGTATCATACCCAGGAGCCTTCCTTCTCTTTAATTTTCTGATAATTTCCTGTACCTCTAGAGGTGTCGCAAAATTCGGAAGCTTTCTAACAGACGGCGCATTTAGCCAGTCTCGCAAAAAATAGCATACCTCATATGTGAAGTCTACATTCCGCGGTATGGCATAAATTGATTCTCCAGGTGTTCAGCTAATACCCGGGCTTTTGCACTGTCAGTTGTGGCAACAACATTTTCAGTACATATGGGCCTATTGCAGGACGCCACGCCTTTAAGGTTTTTGACAAACTTTCAGAGTGAGCCGTCTTCGGGATTTAAATTTAATAGCTTTTTTTCCCAAAGCTCATTTCTATGTTCATTAATTTTCTTACTAATTAATCTATTTAGTTTGTTTAACTCGCTTTTAACATGGAGGCTCCACGTTAAGTTAAACCTCTTTCTTAGACGGTTCCTGTCTTTGATAAGTATTCTTATGCTGTTCGGCAGCCTTCCATCAAACTGAGCTTTATTTAACAGCCTTGATGCACTATTTATCGCTGTAATGATTCCTTTAGTAAATGTTTCAATGGCCCGATCAATGTCCTGTCTAGATTTTAGCGATCCAATTTCAGGTGGATTTACTTGCAGAATATCTTTGAATAAATTCCAATCCGTTAATTTAATCCTGTCATTGCATTTTTCTTTTACTGCTCCCAGTGTAACAATAACTGGCAGGTGATCTGATGTAAGCCCATAAAATACTTCAGAATACATCGGAATAGAAGTATTAGTAAGTAAAATATCAAGGATGTCCGCTTTTTGCAGGTTATCAGGGCGGTAAGTAACTTCTCCTGGCACTTCTAATGTGACTGGATAGTTGTTCAGGAATTCATATAGAGTTTTTCCATTTTTATTTGTAGCACGACAGCCGCACTCGCGGTGCTTCGCATTAAGGTCACCAGCTACAGTAAAAGGAGTCTGTTCAGGGCAGATGGTTTTTAGAATTTCATCATTAAATTTACTTTGTGGAGGACTGTACAAGGCACTAAAATAAACTGTACCTAAGAAAGGTAATAAGACCGCTACCGTGACCATCTCATGCGAATTTTCTCTATCTTCATCCATTAAGCAGGATTTGTAGCGAGTTTCTAACATAGACCGCAACGTCACCCCCTCTGTGAGTTAATCTGTCGCAACGATACACTCGATTATTATTTATCCGAATGTTACTCCCCGGGGTAGCATAGGTTTCTGTAAGCAGTGCTATATCAATTTCCTGTTCAGATAGAAAATTTTCAAGCTCCATTAACTTATTTTGGATGCTATGCGCATTCCATATTACTAATCTAATAAGAGCTTTAGTATTTGAACTACTGGCCATTATTGACTCCGGATTTAGGTGCTCCAACAATTAAATTTTTGGCCTGTTTTATTTGGTTGGACAGTAAGAAGCCTAAGCTTTTGATAACGTTCACGAGTTTAGCTAGATCTTCAAAAACCTTCTTGGCTTTCCGTGCATAAACCGTGGATAGTGTTTGTGCGAATGTTTTATTCTCTACTACACGACTAGGGAAGGTCTTTGATTTTTCTTGTTTCTTTTTCGGGAATTTCTCGCAACCCCTGAAGTTTGAAGTATGTTCTAAAGAACAGCTCGCACACTTCGGGGATTTCTGCTTGCTCTTGTTAGGACATTCGTACGAGAAATGATTCTCTGACACCTAACACACTTGGGTGCATAATAGCATTCGGCCTGGGTGTGGTGGAACCCCTGGCAACGATAACATTGCAGGGGCCCAACCCGACCGCGATAATCCTCAAATTTTGTTGCTAGTCCGCATAGATTTGTAATATTGTAAATTTCTTTCGATTTGTCATTTTTAGGGAGTGTTAAAGTTAACAGTTTCACCATTGCGGCGACGCGTCATTTGTTTTATGGAGTTAATAGCGAAATCTTTAGCTTCGAGAGCAGCTTTAATATCCGGTATTTCTGAGTCAATAAGTAATCCGCGAGCAACCACTTTCAAATCTCTGTCTTGCGGAAGAATAAAAGAGCGATGCTCAATATTAGCAGCACGTAATAACCTTTCAATGACTCTGTAGTCATTAGCATCCTTAGCTAGTATTTTAATACCTTTTGGGGGTACTTTTGCTCATCACATCTATGTTACGCTCCATGAACGTACTTCTTAAATTTTGAAAAACCTTATTACTTACCTTAATAGTAATTGGCGGGATTTTATTTTTTTTAATAAAATCAGCCTCAGTGTCATCATTTTGCACAATTTCCTTAATATTTTGGTTATCCCCCTGCTCAGCGACAGTGTAAGTATCCATATTGTCAGTATCAGCACCCTATCTAAGTTCGGGATTTTCGGCAGGTTTTGATTTATTTGTATTTTTTATTAAGTTATCATCAGAGGGGTCTCCTTAATCGGAGATTTAATCATATCCTCATTTTTATTTGAGTTGGCATTGTTACCCTTAGCGCGTGCAATATCAGTTTTGCGTAGTGGCGGGAAATCGCCAATATCTAGCTACTTATGATCTAATTTAGCTTTCTTCATTTGCGGTTTATTCACACGACTGCGAACCGTTTAATCCCCCGTCTAGAGCGGAAAAATTCCTCTTCGGAACTTACATCTTGATCTAAGGTGATTTCATTATTAGTGTTTGTCGGCGAGTCATCATTCAATTTAATTGGGCTACGGGAGCGGTCATTATCGCTGTGCGTAGCTACATCATCAGTTTTACTTACTTCATTTTGTTGTGTAATAACGCTGGGTATATTACAATTTGATCCTGCTATGTAACTGTTTATGCAGCCTAACATCTGATTGTAAAAATTTAGATCTCGCTCTTTGTCTTTCGTAAGCGAACCATTTGCGCTATACTCATCATTAATTTTAGCTATAAGCTGTTCGAAAACTAGCTTAACTCTGTCCATGATCCAAACGAGAAAAACAAAAGATCGCGGCGCCCAAAAATGCGCAAACCTGTGCCCCGGAACCAGGCCAACACGATGGCTTCCCGGCAGACGGATGGACAGGCGGAAAACTCACTAGGCTCCTGATCTAAGCGTGACTGCAAAGGCTTGGGAGTGAGTAAGTGAGCGAGAAATCCAGCAGCAAGTAAAGAAATTTACTTGCGAAAATCACAAAAATTAACTAATTACTTACGCAAACCAGCAAACTAAGCGTTTGGCAAGATTAAGCGCGTATACTCGCTCTAAGTTAATTTTAACTCTTAATTCGTAACAAATTTTCTCAAAAATTATAAATAAAATAATAGACTGTTGCCAGACAGTCTTAGATTACAATACTTGCAGCATTAAAAAATGCTAATTTCAATTTATGCAATAGAGACAATAGAGATCACGACGAAAACGACGAAATGGCGCTAGCACGTGGCGTGCGCACTCAGGTGGAACTAATATCCTGGACCGGCGGTTCTCTTACCCTTCACGCAGGAAGGCTACCCTTCGATGATGATGAATTTACTTCTGTAGCCACCATTACACCATTACCACTGCGAAAAAAAGAAAAAAAAAGGACAGTTCTATATCTCCCGTTCTACTGGGCCCATTGACGAAATTCAAATTACGTTTTCCATGTCTCGAAAGCGCGAATTAGGATATGTATATTAGGTTTATATATAGCATTGTTCTAACATAGGGATTTTGACACAAAATGGGTCTTTTTCTGAAGTAACGTACCAATTTAAATTTTTTTCAATATTTCGATTCTACGACTGAAATTATGCCTAAATATTAAATTCTGTAAAATTTGGCGCGAAATTTACAAAGAAATTCAAAAATTTAAC
Organism: Stegodyphus mimosarum; assembly: GCA_000611955.2. Taxonomy (NCBI): domain Eukaryota; kingdom Metazoa; phylum Arthropoda; class Arachnida; order Araneae; family Eresidae; genus Stegodyphus; species Stegodyphus mimosarum. Next base: position 648,109 of record KK114333.1, on the reverse strand, counting down.
TTGGCGAATTTTTTTCAGTTTGCGCCAAGAATAAGTCACTTGGCAAACTTCTTAAACCTATTTTCCTATCGCTTCCATTCTGCAGGAGAAGAAAAAAGTCACATCGTTCCTACCTTTTTACATTGTGCATAACGGAAAAAAAAGTCATATCATTCTTACTTTCAAATAATTTTAAGAAAGTGGGTAAGCCCTATTTCTGCTAACAAATATGCATTTTAACAAATATGCCAAATTTCAAAACGCGCCAATATATAAATTCAGGTATATTTTCGAAAATTTTGAATAAAACGCTCTAATTTTTTGCAGGTATGCTTAGAAATACATCTACTTTAAGACGATTCTAAAAATTTTATAGGTTATAATTCAAAACCTTTTGCGAAAAAGTTATAAAAATTATTTAAAAATACAAATTTAAAAAAAATTTAAAAATAAATTATAAAAATGGGTAAATTTTATCTGTAATGAACGTAACTTTCGAACTGTATAGGAAGGAATCAAGTAAGTTTCATTAAAAAAGAGATATTAATAAATACATACCAAATTGAATTAACATTGAGGGCTAAAATTTTGAGAGCCAATTCTTTAAAAACGAATCGTGCGAATTTTACAAAATTTGGCAGTTTGGCATAATTTAAGTCGTAGAATGAAATATGGGAAAAAAAGTGGCATGTCATTTCAGAAGAAGTCCGATTTTGTTTCAAAATAGCTATATTAGAACAATGCTATATATAAATCTAATGAATGTCCTAAGTCACGCTTTCGTACGCAGTTTTCAAACGCAATTTGAATTTCTTCAATCCGCCCTGTAGAACGGGAGATATAGAACTGTCCCATCTTTTTTTTTTGCGCAGTGTACATGGGGTGGTACATTGCCTGGTAAGACGAATGCTTATTTAAAATTCATTTAAAAATTAAAAAATTATGGCAGGAAATTTAGAGGATTATTGAAATAAAATTTAGACACAATGGTGGTCATCAAGGCTACTGATCACCGGTAACCTATTGATTTGATACTCATACATATAAGTTCATTTTTTCATGCAGTCATAACACTAGCAAAGCTCATAAACGATAAACGTAAAATAGCATAGCTTGACTCCGTAAAACATAAGGCTGCAAAATATTTGGAAAAACTTCTCTAAGGGCTTTCCTAATGGCCACATGTTTTAAATGGATAAATAATGTTTTTTCAATTAATATTCTTAAGTTTGAATGTATATAACAACAAACATTGTCTTCAATTTGACCGTGTTTGATTTATTTTTACGACGAAACTAAGAAAATATTTGAGTAACCAATCTGTTTCATTACCAGTAAACAAAATTTCAATACAAAACTACTAGTAGAAATGTGTGACCTTGTGGCTTTGATTCCAGCTATTTTTCATTTTCTTAAAAACAACTTAAAAAATAAATAAATAAGGTAAAAATAAAAGAAGAAAGCCGAAAGGGTTCGGATTTTTACGACCGCTCAAAAGGATCTGTTAAGGTTTCGAACGTTCTGTCTGAGCTCGCAGTCTACAGAGTGCTGTTGCACTCATTTTTTTTTCTAACCCATTTCATTTTGTCTTTTTGACTTTACTATTAAGCATTCTTTTCTTCGCACTTACTCCGTATACAATTCAATAGCGAAATTAGAAAACTGTTTACTACCAACTTTTCACAGATGACTACATAATATAGCTGCTTTGGGAATTAGTAACCAGAACGTTTGTGTTGTCCCAAATTGTTTTATGGTTTAATCTGCTTTGCGACCAAATTTTTTATGCGTTCACGCCATGTTTTCATCTTGCGCGCACTGTTTAAAACATTCTGTTGCATAATTTAATTCCATATTTAATATATAGCTTTTATAACATTTGAAAACTTCTGTGAAAAAACAATCCTAAGAATTTCCTGCTAAATTCTTATTTTATTTGGAGTTTTATAAAATGCATTTCATTAAAAAAACTGTAAGGTTTTCATGCATAAAATTTTTTAATATTAAAATATTCATCAGATTTTTTGGTTCACTTAGAAGATACTGCCGATATAAAGAATTCCATCAAATTTCAAGTATGTGCCATTAGCCATTTTTAAAATATAATGCGCGCAAGGTGGAAATATGACGTGAACGCATAAAAATTTTTGTCACAAAGCAGATTGAATTATAAAAATATTTGTGGCAACACAAATTTTTTGGTTACTAGTTCCCGAAGCAGCTATATTAGGTAGTGAGCCGTAAAAAGGTGGAAGTAATTGCTTTTAAAATATATAAGTTATTCCAATTTTTGCAAGAGTAATATATTCGAAGATATTAAGGGTTTTAAGGAGTACGAGCCTCCTTAAAGCATCATGCACGCATATTTTTATAATTTCCATTACAGTGTTAAATGTTAGCATACATTTTTAATTTTTTCTTTTCAGTCTGTTCTCAGTTTATCATGTAAATGTAATTCTTAAATATAAATTTCTTAGTAAGATGGCCTGCAAATTTTTTTTTGTCTTTTTAGCCCTAAAGGGACGTTAGTCCCGAATAGAATATTAGTCTGGAAAGAGCCTATTTCATTGAATCACTATTAATAGCGTTTCACTTTTCAGAGTGTTGGCATCAAATATTATCACCTCGTATTGCATTTAAAGAAATTAAGCAATGAAGAATCTGCATAAATGTATGTATGTTTCACGCATTGTGAAAAAACAACGGTACATAGAGCCATCAATTTTTGAATAACGTGGTTCTCTACCCGAACATGGTCTCCTGAAAGTTTGAATATTTTGAATTTGTTTTATTATCGCTTTCATATCTTGTAAAACTTAAATGAAATTTTGGTTAACAAACATAACGATTTCAAAAGCGAGCACTGCCAGCACTGTACGGAAAAAAATGATCTCCAGAAAGCGAGATTGTCTTCCGGAAATTCTAAAGATCGTTTTGAAATATTTTGTGATTTTGCTCTTGAATAGAATTTTAGGTAGCGTAAGCGCCAAGAATGTGATATTTAATAAGTGGAGACACAAAACGATAATGATAAAATACAAGGAAAAGTTTTGTAAAGTCATCTTAGTAAGGAAACTGGGAATCGATATGATGAACTGAGAAAAGACTTAAAAAAGCAGAAAAATGCATGACAACACTTAATGTTGCATCGGAAATTCTAAACGTATACAGCTGCTTCGCTTTAATCTTTAAAAATCTTTTTAATTTTGCTATTGAATTGTGTATGGCGTAAGTGCGAGAAAAATGGTTCTTAATAATAAAGGTAAAAAGACAGAAAAAGAATATGGCTTAGAGAGCAGGAGTATGTGTAACAGCAGACTGGTAGACTGCATGCTCAGCGAGGGTGTAAAAATCCTCAACAGATTCTTTTAGGCGATAGTTAAAATCTGAAATCTTTCAGAATTTATTATTATTATTATTATTATTATTAACGTTTCATTTGTTAAATTTATTAATTAAATATCATGTTCTTCACGCTTACGCAATATAAAATTCAGTTCAGCTACAAAATCAAAAAGGAACGCAAATAAATATTATTTAAAAAACGCACATCTGTAGAATTTGTACAGTGCTTTTATTACTCGCTTTCAAATTGCTGGGTTTGTTAATCAAAAATTCATTAAAATTTTACAAAATATGAAACATAAAATTCGAAATTGAAAATTCGGCCTTCCAGGTGCCCAGATTCGAGAATTCGATGCCCCTAGGTACCCGTTTCTTTCCAGTGCGAGGAACATACATAGATACATACATGCAGATTCTTCCTTATTTAATTTCTTTAAAAATAATACAGGGCATTTCGTGGAACAATTTGAAAAGTGATACAACCCTTTATAATAGATAACGCAAAATCCCGTTTCCAGACTAATAGCCTAATCGGGCTAACCCCTTTTCGAACTAAAACACAAAAATAAACTTTTTTCAGGACCAAGACCTTAAATATAGATTAAATTTTAATGCACATGTATTATGAATCCAGCAATACTTGTTTCAACAAATATTATTATTATTTTTTTTCATATCTAATACACTAACCTTGTTTTAAGTGATTGCCGCAATTATTTACCACCTTTCAATTTAATGGATTGCTTTTATGGGGCCTTCTATTTAGATTTCATGCAATGAAGTTTAATTTCGGTTTCTTTATCTTTTTCTTCAAACATCATGAGGCTCTGTTGATTCAAACAGCGACAAAAGTAAACAGAGAGAACAGAACCTCTTCCGTCTGAAGAGATCTTTTGTTTGGAAATTAAACTTTCCACTTGAAAGAACTATTGTTAAGATGACATCATTTGCTTTCTGTGCACTTTCTGTCCTCTTGGGGGACCATATATATATAAACTGAAATGAATCATTAGATATCTTAGTACAGCATGAGATGAAAAATTAAAATTTTGCTGAAGTTTCTTTCTTTCCGTCAGCCTTCCATATTCAGCAGAATCTGCCAGTTTTAAATCTAATGCCCGAGAATGCTTCTTTAATTTAGTTTTTTCCTCTTTTTCTCCTGCTTTGTTTAACAGATGGCGGCACCAGCGGCCGAGCGGTAAAGACGCTGAACACTGGTAGTTCGGTCCGAGGTTCGAATCCCGCGAACGGGCTGGCTGCATGGGCGTTTTCGTGGTTTTCCCCATGTGTAACGTGTATACGAGCCAGTTTCCCTTAGAAAGTCCTCCATGAAGGCATCCCTCCCTTTAGGCAGATAGCCCTCGTGTGCTTTGACATAAATTGAATAACTTAACCTATAACAGATGGCGCTATGTGCCACAATAAACAAAATCTCAAGTGACTTCGGCAAAGTATTTAAAATGTTACATTAATGTGAACCATTTCATGGAGACCATATCCCGTGCACAGCTATTTCTGGAACTCATCAGTATTTCTGTGAACCTAAATCATTTGTTCAGACGTTGTTTTGGCTAACTACTGCCTTTTCGATGTTGATCTTGCTCAGCACCGTCTATCATTTCAAAAGTGATATTTTAGATGACTGTTGAACGTTTCACAGGTGGATTCTACCTACACCCACGTGTATACGAGCCAGTTTCCCTTAGAAAGTCCTCCACGAAGGCATCCCTCCCTTTAGGCAGATAGCCCTCGTGTGCTTTGCCATAATTGAATAACCTAACCTACCTACACCCACGTGTATGCCACCTGCTTAAAAGTTTCGCTTTGGACTTTTAAAGTTATATTTAGTCACATGCAAGAGTAGAGTACATGCACTTTAAGAAAACTTATTCTCAGGCAACTTAGGATGCGGACTATATTTCAGAAGGTAATCTCCTGATTAATTTATGCGCTGTCAACGTTTATTAATTCACCATGTTCTTTTTGTGCATATAATGTGTATTTTAGTGTTTTGTGTACATAGCCTACATTGCTATGTTATTCAAATGCAATAGTGTTTGGGCATACATATCTCCTCTGCAGTATATAAAGGTCGGCCCAGCCTAGCTTGCTAATGGTAAGTAAAAGACAAATGGAATTTTGTATCTAGAAGCATTTGTATTTTATCATCTAACCATTACCTAATTTGTATATGCTCTTGATGCAAGTAAGCCACTACGGATGATAAACGTGGCTACCTATTATACCTACATGCAATGATAAAATTTCTGTAAAAGTCTGAGGATAAATTAACAATAACATCAGTTTGCAATAAACTGTTGCTAGTCTGTGGGGAAAGTACAAATGGTGTAATGTGTGTCGATGGCTTCGAAGGTTTCTGCGTGGCGATTGCAATATCCAGGCCTAACCATGGACAGGTAGACCGTCAACCGCCACAACCGATGAAAACTTATAAGCCATTCAGAAATTCATCCAAAATGACAGATCCATCACATCGAGACAGATCGTGGAGAACACAGATAGGGCAAAGTGATCTGAGTTAACGCTAATCCAAAGATAAGAATAGAAATAAATGTGTGCCTCATAGGTACATGGCTCTTGAAGGAAGGTGATGCAAATTAAAAATAACGTGTATGATCATCTGAAGAGTTTCTGTGGGGATTGTCCAGAATACTTTCATAGAGTTATCGCATATGTTGGAACCTAGCTGTTTCATTTCGATCCTGAGAACAAAAGGTATTCGATGGAATGGGAGTGCATTCGTGCACAGGGGGATGTGTGTGCATTATAGCTACAGGCATGGCTATAGTACAATAAAGTAAATTGGTCACATATTGAGTGAAATTTTAAAAGACCTCTAATATCCTAGCTAAAAGATGGCAGCTCGGGGTGTACAAGAAGCCTCCATTTGGGCTTTAACTCGAAATAGAAAATATGCTAAAAAAAATCTAATGCTAAATAAAATGAACCAACCGAAGACGCATAGAATCAAACTCTTGGAATTGGTGCTTAATTAAAGATAACAGGTGTAGACTAGCAAGCATGTATTAAATAAGGCCGTAGAATAGCAAGCTTAGATCAATAGCAACAACGTGGTCGAAAGGCAGAACACACTCTCCTACTGAAGTAAGCCAGATTCCAGCCTAAATACTCGTTTCTATTTCATTTACATAAATCGTAATCCTGAAAACTCGTTCTGGCAGGGAAACGTAGGTCAAGAAAAAGAAGGTAAAGAAGAAGCTTGTGCCATGGATATTTTCCAGTGTGAAACCTTCTATATAGATTACATCAATAATCCTGATTGGCTATGCAAAGGTAAATTCTTCTGACTGGCTTAGGTAATCATATGACCATTTCATCTTTCTCCTTGAGAAGAATCTCTAGAATGTGAAAATATTCTTCCAGATTTATATTAGCTATCATGAATTTTTAATTCAATTTGGATCCTTTCTCTCTACCTTGAGAAGCAAGGAGATTCCTTGTCCATCTTTTTGACTGTTTTCTTTCGGAATACCTCATGGGAATTTGCGTAAGATTTCATACTATAAGGCTACATTCTTATTGGAATTATCTAAGGCTTTTAGCTGCAATCTGTATATTCCACGGTAATCTGTTGGCACTAATTAAAGCGCATAAAAGTTTTAGGTGCTTATTGCCATTTAATTACACCAAATTAAAAATTAAAATTCATTACGCAATACGGAAACAGAATGGTAACGACTAAATACAAAACGTTCCAACGACTAAAGACAAAACGCTTATAACGATCAATCTGAAAAAATGTGCACAGTTTTCTCCCATAAGTGGGCTTTGTGATTAATATTTTAGAATATTTGAGAGTGTGTAAGTTCTTATTCTATGGAACTGAAAAAAGAAATTACATGCAACTTAAAACAGCTTGAATAAAGGGTTGACTGAGGTAATATAGGATGATTCGTGCAAAGGTGCGTGACTATAATATCTGTGTAATCCAGTGAATGTTGAAATTTTTGTTTAAGAAGGTTTTAAGAAAACAAACTTTAGAAGCATATTCTTACTGTCCAATTGTTTCTCAATGTCTGTTTACTGTTCCTCAGACCGACAACTCCTATACTAAATCTTTCAACGTCCACCAACAGGCGATAATGGCCAAAGTTGGAAAACTATGATCTACATGAACATAGCTACTGATGATTATCTTTCTAAAACTGCCACCTCTACAAAAGACAAAATTATTTGGATCCGTGGATGGCTGATATAGTGATGGTTAACTGTCCATACTTCCGAAAAGAAAGAGGAAAAACGTTGCCATGTTTTTATCAAAAGTATTTTCTTTTTCAATTTTCATTAAACTTAACCAAAGGTAAAATTTAACAGTGATTTAATTTTTTCTTCTTCTGCACAACCAAAACATCCTGACAGGCTTTGGCTGCCTCAACCATACGCTCTTTCCAGCGTCTTCTTTTCGCAGCGATTCCTCTCCAAGTTCTAATTTTCAAAGTCTTTTATTTTTTGGTCATTTAACCATATAGTGGATGGTCTTCCTTTACCTAGAGATGCCTCAGGGTTTTTGAATTTCAAAATCTTAAGTGAGATAATTTTCTGGACTTTTCCTTCTAGACCAGAACTTGGCGATTTTCCTGTCCAGTTGAAATATAGACATTGAAGTCCATGGGAACGAAGACACCTTTTTCTGGGGGCTTTAGTTAAAGAAGAAGAGTATGAAGTGTAGAGTAGCCCAAATGATCACTTCCTGTACGTCCGAAAGGGGCCATCTGTAAATATAGTTTGAGTTGGAATAATAGGGTAATTTAACCCTTCTCCGGAGTTGCTATTAAAAATAATAATTGAAATGCATTTGTGGGACCCATAAAATTGCCTTTGGGGCCTCATGCGCCCTGCTAGTTTGACACCACTGCTTTGCAGATTTATGGGCACTGTTTATATACCCAGAAAATCTTTGAGACAATATTAGATTGTATTGTGATACTGAGTATACTATTATTACACTGAGCATACTAGTCTCAGATTACTTAGAAATTTTCATGAGCAAGGAAATTGTTTTCTAATTCTTCAATGCAAAGCAGATAAATAAATTTATAAGGTATTTCTCCCTGCTTCTTAGCGTGCCTTCGGCGTGTAGTGGTCAGCACGCTCGGCGCGTATTCGAGAGGTCCGTGGTTTGTGTCTCGGTGAGGGCATTGCTCATTTTTCATCTCTTCTGCTTCTAAATAACCCAATGACTCTACCAATTTGCAAGGAATTTTTCTTCCGTGCATGCTGTTATAGTTTAAATAATTAAGTATATTCAGTTAGCTTCTGGAAGATCAGTAGTTCGAATTCCGACGATGACGCAAACAATTCTTCTTGCTTTGCAAAGTGCAGTAATATTTACTACAACGTTCAAGATGAAATGCGGAAGACAATAAATCATCATCACCTGGATTTGATTGAACTGTATTTTGTATATGGTATGTTATAAATTCACACAGATTATTCACACAGATATAGTCACAGATTTGATTTTTAAAAACTGAACCATGGATTTTATTGACAGGAAGAAAATGACTTGAAAATTAAACTTCTGGAGAATTCGTGGAATACTGTAACTGAGCGAAGAAGTAAATGGAAGCAAGACAAGATTATTAATGTGGTATTTTGATTCGTTTCTTAGGTGTGTTAATATAAGGTTATTTGCCCTGCGTGCTAGCGTAGTGTAAATAGTTTACACATCCACTTAGCGGTTGGAAAATAAGTTGTTCGAATACCGTCAAGGGCATAATGGATGTTTCATGATTCCTACAAAAAAAAATTAAGTATGCAGAGAAGGTACTGGCATGTTATTATTTAACTAGCATGCTTATTACTGATCTACACTTCTGTAGTCGGATAAATACGGGGTGATGTGCTAGTACATTAACCTTTTTTTATTTTATGGTGATATTTTGATCATTAAGCTGTTGAAAAAGTCTTACAACAGCTATAATTTTACCTATAATGTAAAAAAGATGTCAAATCGTCTTAAATGTAAGCTTTTGAGTTGCCGTTAATTTTTTGTAAAAAAAAAAGTATTTAAGAACTTTAACTGAATATCCTCCTTGGTGTCCTTTTGATGAATTAAAAACTTATTACTAGGTACATATAACCTATGTTAAAAAATTTAAGAAATTTAAGAAAAAAATTTAAGAACAGGGTTCAAAGAATCGGAAGAAAGTTTTTCTAAGGGATTCATGATTGTTGCTGGTTTTTCTTATAATGGCAAGTTAAAAATAAAGAGAGTGCAAAATAATGTCAAGATTTAACACCAAATACTATCAGGAACATATTTTATCGCTAATGTTTCTGAATGAAATACCAGCGCTTTACCCACAGTGCCATTAATCTGTCAGACTCCATCAGGGCAAAGTTAGCATCACACATCAAAATCCATTGTAAATTTCCTAAAAGAAATGGAACAAAAAACTGGTATCAAGGCCCATACCCTTCACTGATATCCCTACTAAATCTCCCGTTGTGTCACCTATGGGTTTTTGTGCTTTCGGACTTTTAAAAACTGCATTATCCAAACGTTGCCCCAAAACTCTAACAGGACTCTGGAAAGCTGTTCGGGAGGAACGGGATAGAATACCTCTCCTGACACTTCAAAAGGCATGATTATTCTGGAAATTGCGGTGTCGAAAGAGAGTTCAGAATAAAGGATGTCAAATAGAACATTTAAAACACAAGAATTTTATGTAATTTAGTTTTGTGAATGCAATATACATCGTCTAAAAATGTGCTAACAGCCTCTGTATTGATAGCTTTCTTTTCAAAATCAGTTTGTTTACTGATACGTACCAGATTAATTTCCAATTAAAATTCTGCGCGAGTTGCTTTAATGAAATTGAAGATTAAACTCGCTCGGGGATTTCATTAATCTGCATAACCAATCAATTAATTATTTAAATGTAAATCCTTAAGTATTTTTAAATATTTTACTTCACGTATATTTACCGCTTATGGAATTAGTTTTACAAGCACAGCTGCTTTTGAGTTTTGAAGCATTTCGCTAATCAGACGAATACGTTGAAAGGATCTAAATTTCTTATGTTTTCAAGCCAGAATTTTATCTACGTTTTAGGTAAACAAGATGCATCTAAAATCCTTTCTTATTACTCTTTTCCGGATATTATTAAACCGAAATTCAATAGATATCGAAGAAAAAGAAAGAAAAGAAATTTGAAAGCAGTTGGAGTTTAACGTCATATTAGAAGGTTTGTTTACATTTTTTATTCTCTCACTGAGCAACGCAGGTTACCAATCTACTCTTAAATTCACTGCTGCTAATTTGTGCTTTTAGCTTTATTATTAAGCATCGCTTTCTTCACCCTTACGTCACATAAATTCAATAGCAAAATCACAAAATTTTTAAAAGCAATATAGCAGCATATTTTTACAATTTCCCATGCAGTGTGAAGTGTCGGGCAGTGTCGATGCAGTGTGAAGTATATTGTGATTTTGCTACTGAATTTATATTTTTCTATTTTTTCCCAGTCTTTTCTCATTTCTTCATATTTCAGTTTTCTTAGTAATGTGATTTACAAAACTTTTTTTTTCCTTTTCATTATTAACTTCTTGCGTGTTGAAAATTGTTTGTTAAATATTACATTCTTCATACTTACGACACATAAAACTCAACAGCAAAATTACAAAATATTTAAAAAAGCATATTTTTAGAATTCCCGATTGAGTTTTAGATTTTTTAGATATATTTTCTTAAATTCGCTGTATTATTTCTTCAGAAATAGTCACTTGACCAGCCAGCCGCCTAGAAGAGTTACCATAAAAAAGAAAAATCTACATAATGGTATTAATCAGTCCAACTAGTGCCATTTTACAAAAATGCTGGATATCCCTGATTAGATATCCCATGCTTTAATCCATATTTATTTAAATAAATCATATTAAAAAGTAGAAAAATACTTTTAAGAACTGCGTTTGTTAATTTTTTAGTTTACTCTGTTTGCTGTTCAGTAGCGCAAAGAATAAATTTTTAAATTAAAGATCTTACACTTTACTGAATGGCAAAATGCTGCTGCGTGGAGATTGAGGAGGTTAGAACAGGTGGAATAAGGAAACCTTCTCCGCCTGTCCTGTGCAATGAAAATGAACATATGGCACGTCACACGGTATGACGTCACGACTTATCATGGTCGCCGCCACAGGCTAATCTCTGGTTGGTTTTGTTTACATTCTAACTAGTGTTGTTTATATATTAACCATACATCATTGAACGTTTATAGGTCTCATGTTCTAATTTTAAAACTTCACATAATTAATTTTCTTTTTAGCGCATTGAAAAATCGCAAGGACTACAGATAACTGTGTCAAATTTAATAAAAATCTAGGTACACTGCAAAAAAAAATGGGGCATTTCTATATCTCCCATTCTACTGGGCCGATTTACGAAAATCAAACTGTGTTTTTCATGTCTCTCAAGCGTGACTCAGGATATATATTAGATTTATATACAGCATTGTTTTAATATAGGTATTTTGACACAAAATCGGACTTTTTCTGAAATGACATGCCGATTTTTTTTCCATATTTCCATTCTAAGACTCAAATTTTCCCTAAATGTTAAATTTTGTAAAATTTGGTGAGAAATTTAAGGAGAAATTTAAAAATTTATCTTCACAGATTTTTTTCAGCTTGCGCCAAGAATAATCCACTTGGCGAATTTCTTAATTTATAGCAACCTATTTTCCTTTCCTTTTTAGTCCAAATGGGCTTCGCCCCTGAAGGACTATTGTTTTCGTTTTGCAATTTTGCGTTGATTCACTGCAAATGTCCGATTCAATTTTCAGATTGTTGCCACGAAATGTTATTGCCCTGTATTATATTTAAAGAAATTAAATAATGAAGAATCTGCATAAATGTATGTATATTTATCCAAATGTGATAAAACAACGGTTACCTAGAGCCATCCAATTTTGAATAACGTACGTTTCCACCCGAATATACGCATCTGGAAGCCCAAATTTGGAATTCGGAATTTTTTTATTATCTATTTCGTATTTTGTAAAACTTTAACGAATTTTTGATTAACAAACTCAAACGATTTAAAAGCGAGCAATGGCAACACTCTACGAAAAAAAAACAAAAAAAAACTTATCATCTAAAGCGCTCGGAACTGTGTATCGGAAATTCTAAACATATACTCATTTTAAAATAGTTTTGCGATATAGCTGTTGAACTGAATTTTATGGTTTAAGTGCGGAGAACATGATATTTAATAAATAAAGCTCACACACAAAACGTCCAAAAAACGCCCCCTTTGGACGTAACTTAAAATCTGAAACCTTTCAGATTTTTTTTTATTGTATATGAGCTGAGAAAACGTCACGTTCATAACTTTCAAATAATTTTAACAAAGTGCTTAAACCATATTGGCGTATCGCTTTTAACGAATACGCCAAATTTCAAGACGCGCCAATGTTTAAATTCATGTATATCTTATGAAATTTTGAATAAAAAACTCTAAATTTTTTGCAGCTATGCTTAGAAACACATCTTAGATGATGAAAAAAAATTATGGATTACAATTCAAATTGGTTTTTCGAAAATTTATAAAATTATTTAAAAATACAAATTTTAAAAAAATCTTAAAAAAATGGTTGAATTTTATTTGGAACGAACTTAAATTTCGAAATATCAAAGGAAGAATCAAAAGCGTTTAGCGAAAAAGAGCTATTAATAATACCAAATTCCATTAACATTCAGGAGCTAACATTTTGAGAGCTGAGTTTTTAAAACCTACTCGTGCGATTTTTACAAAACTTGGCAGTTTGGCGTAATTTAAGTCGTAGAATCGAAATATGGAAAAAGTTTGGTATGCCATTTCAGAAAAAGTCCGATTTAATGTCAAAATACGTATATTAGAACACTGCTATATATAAATCAAATATATATCCTAAGTCGCGCTTTCGAGACATGAAAAACGCAAGTTGAATTTCGTCAACAGGCCCAGTAGAATGGGAGATATAAAATTGTCCCTCCCCCCTTTTTTTTAAAGCGCAGTGTACATGAAAACAAGTAAATGGTAAGTATAAGACAAATGTGTACATGGTAAAACTTGGATGACCAGTGAAAGTTTCAATTCTATTTTATGCAAATTATGCCCAAGGTACTATTCTGAGCTTGCGGACGTTAATATTTGCTCTCAATGTAAGTGTAATTTTATTTAATAATATATTTCGAAGTCTGATCCTTACGCTGTATGATGGCCATGATAAGTCGTGATGTCACCTTGTTTTCGTTTTCTTGGCTTCACTTTTATGACATCATGCTTACATCAACTATATTACCTCCTTCGTGGAGATAATACGTATTCTGTTTAAGACAATGGCATTACATTGTTTCCAAATAGCTGAATTTGTGAATTAAGACTGCAAGATAAATATCTAACGTTTTGCGGAATAGCAGTAGTCTGGAGCACTAGAGATAAAAATTTTGGATTTCGAATGGTATTGCCATTTCTCGCTGTCTAATCTCTGAATTTATTAATAGAAAATTAATTAAATTTATACAAAATAAAGCGAGGAGTACATATATAATTGCATGCGTGCGAGTTTGTAACAGATTGAACGCACAAATCCGATAAAAAGTTAATAAAATTCATCCTTAGCGCAAGAAATATAACAAAAACCTGGATTATTCCTCCAAGATATTCGTACAATATCACGCAATATATACAGTAGCTATATTTTAAACTACAAAAAAAAAAAAAAAAAAAAAAATTTTATTTATTAAATATCATGTTCTTCGCATTGAAACCATAAAATTCAGTTCAACAGCAGTGTCTCAAAATAATTTTAAAATGAGTCTATCTTTAGAATTTCCGATACACAGTTCCGAGCGCTGGAGATAAAAAGGGTTTTTTCCCCCGTAGAGTGTTGCCAGTGCTCGCTTTTAAATCTTTTGTGTTTTTTCATCAAAAATTCGTTAAAGTTTTACAAAATATGAAACAGATAATAAAACAAATTCCAAATTTGGGCTTCCAGATGCACGTATTCGGGTGGAAACGTACCGTTATTCAAAATTGGATGTCTCTAGGTACCGTTGTTTTATCCCATTTGGAGAAATACACATACATTTATGCAGATTCTTCATTATTAAATTTCTTTAAATATAATACAGAGCTAAAATATTTGGTGGCAACAGCTTAAAAAGTGATTCAACACTTTTAGTGATTCGACGCAAAATCGCAAAACGAAAACAATAGTCCTTCAGGGACAAAGCCCCTTTGGACTAAAAAAAAAATAGAACACAATCCAAAATGCAGAGAAAGCTAATCCGATCTCAACGCGAATTCACTGCAATCAACACCAACAGCTCACTAAAGCAGCAACTGGACTGAGATGTTTCTCTCCGGCTTTTTAAAACAAGCTTTAAAAATCAGCCGCGCGCGAGAGTTCTTGCAATTTCTGGAAAGCAAAAAGAGCAGAGCTACGGTTACCGCTAACAAGTAGTCAATTACATTTACTCAAATTAAATATCAATTACCGAGATAAACGTTTATTCAATGTTAAATGCATGTGCGCTTGTATTTTTACTTTTCCGGCGTAGCTTTCTCTTAAAAATATGTCATGCGCTGCATTGTAGTAAGAAATAAAACAATTTTAATTACAATTTTATTTAAAATATCTAAGTAAATACAAAATTCGTAACAATATATAGATTCCCCACGAACATTCGTATATATAGATTTTTCTTTATTAGCCCAAATTGGCGTTAACCAAGAAGGGCTATTAATTTCGTTTTGGCATTTTAGTTAGTTTACTATAAAACGGTTTCACTTTTCAAATTGTTGCCACCAAATATTACAGTTCTGCATTATATTTAATGAAACTAAATAATGAAGAATCTGCATGAAAATGGAAAATGTTTCTCGCATTGTGGAACAACAACGGTACCTACAGACATCAAATTTTGAATAATGTAGTCCTCCACTCGAATGTAGGCATATGGAAGTTCAAATTTGGAATTTACTTTATTATTTATTTCATATTTTGTGTAATTTCATAAAATCTAATCCTCTTAGGCCATATAAACTAATTCACATAAACTAATTCTACTAATGAACCTGGCGAATTGTCGCATAGGCGTGAAGTAATACCAGCGCACAAGAAGGGTGAAAATAACCTTTTATTAATTTTCAACTATGATCATGAAATGCATGTACTTCGTCCTTTACAATAATACCGACAACTTGCGGTGGAACTTAAACGTTATTACAGAAATAAAAAAAATAGTGTTGGATTAGGACGCTAAATTACGGCTAACTTAGGTTGATTCAATAAACTTAATAGGCGTGATAATTATTCGAAATGGCCGAAGGGTGTATTAGAGTAACATCAAGGTCAGAAACGAAACGTGTGCTGGCTAGCGAAAACATGCTCTGAATAAACTCCAAGATTTACCCGCTTAAATACTCACTTCATTAACTTTAAATTTACATCCTGGAGAGGAAATGCGAGGGAAAGTTGAGGAGTTCAGGAAAGATAACAGAAATTTGAATAGCAGGTTAAGTAACTAAGACAAACCTTACACTTTAATGAATTTTTGATTAACAAACTCAACGATTTTAAAGCGTTCTATTAACACTGACATCGCGTGGATCTTCAAGCACGGATATTTTACGCATGAGGTTTCTTTACATTTTTACTGGTATTATGTTAGTAGAGTAAAAAAGCAAATAAGTTACAATGTCTAACGGTATTTTGCGTCAAATGACTTTACATGGCTGAATGTCTGTATCACTTTGCATATCCCGTTTTGAGTTCCCCGTGAAAAAAACCGCCCCTTTGGGCATAATATAAAATCTGAAAGCTTTCATATTTTTTTTGCGAGTTTTTAGCCCAAAGGGCGTTAGTCCAGAAGGGCTATTAATTTTGTTTTGCCCTTTGGCGCCGATTCACTATAAACGACTAATCACTTTTGAAATTATTGCCATCAAATGTTACAGCCGTGTATTATATTTAAAGAAATTCAATAATAAAAGATCTGCATATGTTTATTTCTCGCATTTTTATAAACAAATGGTACCTAGAGCCATAAATTTTGAATAACGTGCGTCTTCAACCGAATACGGGCATCTGGAAGTCCTATTTTGGAATTTGTTTTATTATGTATTTCGTATTTTGCAAAGCATTTATGAATTTTTGATTAAGAAACTGAGCAATTTCAAAGCTACCAATGGCAACACTGTAGGGGGAAAAATTATCTCCAGCGCGCGAGACTGTGTATCGGAAATTCGAAAGATATGCCCATTTTAAAAATATTTTGCGATATTGCTGTTGAATTGAATTTTATGTTTTAAGTGCTAAGAACATGATATTTAATAAATAAAGGTAACACACAAAGCTTTAAAAAAAAGGCCCATTTGGGTGTATTATAAAATCTGAATTTTTTTTCTTTCTTTTGAATAACACATAGATTCTTTCTTTTGAATAACACACACAAATACACATTTGGGGTCAACAGTTTGTAAAGTGATTGAGACATAAAAGTGATACGGAGAAAAAGTGAGCTTCAAGATTAATAGCACCTCTTGTGTTAAAAGATTTTTATAGACATTAGGTGTCTTTTGAAAGCAGGAGAGGTGAAAAATGGGCAATGTCCTCGCCGGGACTCGAACCACGGACCTCTCGAATACGTGCGAAGCGTGCTGATCACTACACCACGAAGGCATGCCAAAAAGGCGGGAGCAATACCTTATAGAGTAAAGGAGAGAAATAAAATTACTTATAAAATATTTTATAAAAACATTTTTTTCGATGTTTGTTAAATTGCATGGGAAATAATTTCTCAAAGATACAAACTAACGACTTGATCAAGGTTTACAGAAAATATAGAAAATATTATCTAGACTTATTATCTAAACATATTATCCAAACTTGTTTAGTAATTTTTACTTCCTTGTACGAAGTAAAGGAAGCATTGTAATCACGAAAAATTTCAGGTATCGGATTTCAATGAAAAATCAATTTGATCGCTATCCAATGCAATTTAACGATGTTTTTGCGCGATATCTGTACGTAAGGACAGAAGAAAGGACTCTTCCCCCCAAAACGAATTACGAAACTGATTTAAAATGGATTCAGAAGGGATTCTTTCGTGGCGTCTGCATATAGGAATGCTATAATATGTAGTTGTGACCCTCCCCTTCCGCCGCACCAAAAGTATATATATATACCACTCTATTACTCGACTCAGTAAGCTCATTTTTTTAAATCTTATATGCTCTTAAATTGACCATTTTTTGCTTTAAAATTATTGAATTATATTGTTCTTATCTTCCGGTTAAGGTTTTTATACCCTTAGTTAATCTACATGCAATAGTTATAGAATTATCAATAATTTAAAAGTTGGTTAGTTGCGGCTAAACCTGAATTTCGTTTACCATACCGGGCACAGGTGTTTATTGAAACTTAGCAGAATAAGTGAATTCAGTTTCTGCACCTTCAGTGCCTTTTCGCCGAGTGGGACCAAAAGGAAACTTTCATTTTTGTGCACCGAAAAATCTGCCTTTTTGCCTGCTGACCGAATTTCTTGCTTTCGTGTAGAAACTCTTAATTTGATTGTCTTAACTGTATTTAGTGTTTTTTTGTATATTTTAAAATTTTTCAATGAAGATATTTTAAGGTTTTTATGTATTTGTGCCTTGCTGCGAAGTGAGAACTGAATTAATTCAAAGAGAAATATATATATCTAATGAAATTCGAGCAAGTATGTGTTTCGTATTAGTAGCAATTATTGTTGCCAGTCTGTATAGGACATAGGAGAATATTTACAAGTAGCCCGTGCGTATTAGGTAAGTGGGACAGAATCGCCTGAGAAAAACTGTTTCTTTTTTATGTTTAATTTCTTTTATACATCTTTTTAGATTTATTATAGTATTTGAATAGAACATGTCGCAGCGATTAGATAATTCTTCAGATGCTCTAATTTTTGTGCATTCTAAGTTATAAAATAAATGAGACGTAACGCTGTTAAGTGAACCTAGAGCCAGAGTGTTGCTATAGTTAATAAATAGAGTGAATTTTAAAGAGTGCATTTATTCCATTGTGGTTTATGCGCTATCGAAGTAGATTTAATTCAATTCAATAATTTTAAAGGAAATGCAGGAAAAAATGCGTGTAATTTAATATTTCGTACAAGGAAGTCATGTGGTGTACACATCAGATTTTCTTATTTGTTAGAGAGGAGGCTTAGTATTTTATATGCAAGGGCATTTTAGATTGTATCCTTTAGAGCTTTCTAAGTAATTCTACGTTATTAAGCTATTACCAAAATTACTTCGTTCTACAATTAACTCTTTGGTATCTCTTTTTTTCTCTTTTTTCAAATAACTTAATTATAAACAACGTAGTATGTATACCACTGCTCACATTTTCTCTCTTAGACTGATTGATTTTACCGAAATTAAATTAAAATACTTCCAATGTTCTTAAAGAATGTAGAGATTTGAATTCTCTTAAAGCATTATTTGGTAAATAAAAGAAAGATATATTTGGTATATTCAATTAGTTAATGATTAGGTAATTGTCATTCAAAGAGTGAGTTGATTGTATTTTTAAATGTAGGAAAAAATTTTGTGCGAATGGATATTTAATTTAATTTTTGTACCACCAATGTATTCTATACGTACTTTTAAATGTCCTTAGCTCAAGTGAACGGTATAGTAGTTAACGGAGATGGTTAAGTTAGGTTAAGACAATTTTTTTAATACTGAAAAGTAAACATTTGAATACCGTAAAGACGGGAAACTGGCAAGAACACGACTGAGAAATCAACTAGACCTTCGCCGTATTTTGAATTGCAAATTTTCGACTTCCGTTTGGATATGCTGAGTACTTATGCTATTATAGCATGCAACAACTCATTTTAAGGTTACAAGAAGTTTGGTTTATTAGATTATGGCGACGCACTATCTGTTCTCCAAGGAAAGAGAAACCTTCGTAGAAGACTTTTCAAGAGAAATATACTTGTATCCAAGTTAAACGTGGGGGAAACTCCCGTACAACCAGGTCGATCTTTGGAATTTGAATCGCTGTCGAACTGCCAGTGTGCAGTAACTTTACCGCTTAGCCCGCCGGTGGGCTAATTTTATATTTGGAAACACAACTGATCTGTGGAGTTGGTGACCATTCATAGTGTTTCATATTAAAACATATGTCGTATATTCCGATCTTATTTTTTGTCATAAATGTACAGATGATAAATGTACTTCCGTTTTATCTAGATTGTTAGATATTTAAATGACTTTTGAAATAGGTTGGGTTCAGTTTTATTCTACCCTTTATTATTCAGTCACACACTATTTCTCGACTGGCGTCTATAATAATATATTTTCGGCCAAATTGTTTAGTATATTCAAGGCAGTTTCATAGAACTCAAGGCTAAACCCTGTACAGCCATCTCAGCTTCATCTGTTAACCTCCTATTGTAAATGTTTTTTCATCTTCTAACATGCACATACTTCACTGTCGTATTAAATTTTCTTTGAATGGTTTATTGATACACACATCTAAAGGCTCAACTAATGGCTTTAATCCGCCTGGAATAACTGCCATGTATGTATTACATTCTTTCAACACTTTCTTGGTATTATCTTTTAGATGGGATATGAAAATGAACCAAACAAAAAACATTTTATGGATTCTTTAAGGCAACAGAACGCTTTTGCCAAACATTTCTTAACCACAGTTTCACACCGTTTTCGTCCATCCATCGTTTCTGTCATAATAATCGTTTAAAAAAAACCATGGGCTTTAATTTTGCACAGTCCACTAAGCAGGGAAGCACAACGGTGACGTGATATTTCTCATGATCCATTGTTTTTATGTGAACCGTTTTTGTCCCATTTTACATCAATTGTTTTATTTCCTACTATATCAAACGTGACGGGAGTTTCATCCGTATTTCCAATATGTGACAGTAAACATTTTTTTTTTGCTTTCCTAGGTGAATAACATACATCTTTCAGGTTTCTTCGTAAATAAATACATCTAACAGTTAAAAATTGTGGTTTAAAATTATATTGTAATAATAAATAATTGTGGTAAATTCTATGTTGAATGAAATTTTGATTTTTGTAGCTAACACTAATCGATATATCTGTTTAATATTTTATTCATTCATTTATTTATTTATTTTTTTCATGAATGGAAAACTTTTTTTTATTATTTGAAGTTAGACAGTTATTTATATAACTATATTTGTTTCATTGGTTAAAACATAAGTTTACAATTCAAGAATTTTGTGCGTCTTTTGGACTTATGCTTGACACAAATGATGTGTAGTTTACTTTAGTTTTTATACTTTAGTTTTGAAATGATTTAGGGTTATTTGAATATGGCAAAGCACACAACGGCTTTTGCCTAGCGGAAGGGATGCCTTTGTGGAGGACATTCTAAAGGAAACAGGCTCTATCAGCGTTACACACGGGGAAAATACGAAACCCACCATTTAGCTAGCCCGTTCGCTTGAGATCGAATCCATTTGTACTCTTAGCATTCAGATGTGATAACTACTCGTCTGTTGGTGGGGCCTAATGGAGATGGTTAGCCGAAACGGAAGATGTTTAGGATATAGAGGGTTATGCTTAGTTTTTAACAAGTTATTTTATGTTAATCATCTTCTTAGTCTCCCTCAATTCCGTTTTCCTGCCAGAATATAAATTTCTAGCTGGCGTTATATTCAAATGACGTAGGAAGAAGATAATATTTAAAGGAAGATTTTAGAGGCTAGAAGACAGCGTGTTACGCCTATCTGAAAGTCACGTCGCTAGTTTGATTTCCTTGCGAACAGTATTCTGCGGCGTTGTGTTATTCTTCCTTTAGGCTTGTTACGCCGACCTTAGGCTTCTGCTTCATTATAATTCTGCAGCCGTTAGACTAATTTAGTTTAATTTTAGTTAAGCCGTTATCTTTGATTTAATCCATAATTGTTGGCTTTTGTAAGCCCCAATGATGCAATCTGTTAACTTAAAATAAAGTCAAATAAAAGGATCTTTTACACCCTTTCCCTGATTTTTCTGTACTTACAAGAGAAAGCGAAAATGCGCTTGTAGTTCTTGTATATTTTATGTTACCTAAGAATACGAGACTCTACAAGTTTATGGCAACGCACACAAAGGCTATCTGCCTAAGGTTAGGAATGTTTCCGTGGATATCTTCAAAAGTAAATAGGCTCGCATTCACATTAGACATGAGAAACCACGAAAAACCAACCATGCAGCCAGGTCGTTCACTGGAACTCGGGGCAAACTGTCAGTATTCAGTGACCTTAGACACTTAGGCATTGTCTTGGCACCGAATTCGAAGAAGTGAGTTTGAACTAATTGAATGTCATTGCTAGCCGAAAAATATGGGTTTGAATGCCACGCAAAGCCTTGTTTTATGTGAGCTTCTTTACCACCCTCTCGTGGAACCGTATCAGTTATCCTTTGTAAAGGCACGTTCCACAACGATATCGGTGATGAGGCGGCCAAATGACCGATGGATTCGGACATTCTTGGTGAATGATTTCGAGCAAGTGCTCAGCTACTGCACTGACTACCAGTAAGTATTTGGACACCTGTGATAGAAAAGAAAAACTAATTTTATTCAAAATCAATAGTTGGTAGAGCCTCCACGAGAGGTAATTACAGCGTGGACCCTCCGGGGCATACTTTCCACAAGTCTTTGTATGACAGCTAGTGGTATTTTCTTCCACTCGGCTTGGAGAAGACATAGAAGTTCCTTCACCGATTTTGCACGGGTAGTGCACCCCTGAATTCGGCGATGCAACTCGTCCCAGAGGTTCTCGATAGGGTTCGGGTCTGGACTCTGGGCAGGCCAGTCCATTCGATGAACTCCATTGGCACCATACCAAGCCTTAGTTAACGTCGAAACATGACAACTGGCATTGTCGTCCTGAAAGTAACAGAGGTCCAACCCCTAAAACTGCCACAACGTAGGAAGCACATTGTCATTCAAAATAGTGCAGTAGGCAGCGGAGTTGAGCTTACCATGAATGGGGACCAAGGGTCCCAGCCCATACCAGGAGAAACACCCCAAGACCATAACTCCACCTCCGCCGAACTTGACTGTTGGCACAATGCATTCCGGCAGGAGACGTTCTCCAGGTAGACGCCAGACCCAGACCCTGCCATCCGAACGGTAAAGAGTGAACCTTGATTCGTCACTCCAAAGAATCCGTTTCCACTGACCTACGGTCCAATTTTGATGTGCGTTGCACCACAGTAACCGAGCAGCGCGGTTGGACTTTGTGATCAAAGGCTTATGGACAGTAGCACGACCACGAAAACCAAGCAGACGTGCTTCCTTACAGATGGTGTTCATTGAAACAATACTCCTAGATGCCTGCTAAAACTCCTCACGGATGAGGGTCGTCGGTTGGGTACGGTTCTTCCGAATTTCTCTGGACAGCACTCGTCGGTCTCTATCTCCCAGTTTCGTTGGTCTGCCGACTCGGGGCACATTCCGACAATCACCGCTCACTTCTTAATCACATAGGCCACTGTCGATTTTGGGTACTTCAGATCGCTAGATATGTCCCTTAAGGATCGGCCACATTTATGATACCCGATAATTATACCTTTCTCGAAATCAGAGAGCACCGAACTGCGAGGCATCTTGCATGCGACTAAAGCCGATGCTGTTTCCTACACGATATATACCGGCGGAGTCCGTGAAGTACCTTAGGACCGCAGATATCGTCATTCGCATAGGTGTCCAAATACTTATTGGTAGTCAGTGTGGAAGCGCCGCCGAGTCAGTAAAGTGATAACTGACGCTGACTGCTGTACCGATAGTTCGGGTTCGAATTCTGCAGAAAGAATGGATGTTTGTAAGCGTATAGCGTCTGTACAGTAAGAAAGTACTCAAAAAAGAGTAAAGTAAAAAAGTACAAGCCGTCCTCTTGAGAAGCAGACAGTGGAGGAAGAGTGGTGGGAAACTCTTGGATCGCCCCTCGGGTGTTCTCTCTCAAATTGTTGTAAATGTATATTTAGTGCCGCCCGACTATACCTGCATGATCGATGGTGAATTTCTGGTGTCCTGCCCATTTCTACCAATACCAGCTACTAGAAGGCCACATCTGCTTATTTTACGTTTATTTCTTTTTAAGAGTTCAAAATACGCGAAGGCTATCTGTCTTAGGATAGAATATTTACAGTGTTAAATAACGTAACCTTACTATCTAACGATTATTCACAGAAGTTACTTGAACACCTCGCGTGTTATTAATCTTGGTACTGATTAACTGTTAATACTGTTGCGTGTGTACGGGTTCGTAATGGAATGAATGCACAAGTCGTTAAAAGTTAATAACATTTATTCTTTTACAAGAAATAAAGCAAAACACTGAAATATTTCCTCAGAGACATTCGTACAATATCTCAAACGTTAAACAAAACGCAATTAAATCCGATCTCATAGCGAATTCGCTACGATCAATAACAGCATTAAGTAAACAACAGTTCGCTTAAAAACAACTACAGCTACGACTGAGGTGAGGTGTTTTAATTCGGCTTTTATAAGCCTTTTTAATTATTTACTAGAATATTCTGGTAAAACATACATTTTTCTCGATATTTGTGGATGGCAACAGTAATTACGAGATATTTATTTATTAAATATTAAATGCACGCGCTCTTTTATTTTTACTTTTCCGACGTAGCTTTCTTTTCTAAAATCGTCTGCGTTGCACGGGAAAATAAAGCAATTTTAATTACAATTCTAAATAAATAGCTGAATAAATACGAATTCTGTAACAATGCAATGTTCAAATCAAGTGTAAACCAAATTAAAAAATTAATAGCCTCTAAAGCCAGTACAAAACTGCAAAATAATAACATAAATTAGATCTTCTCGAGCAAAAACGTTCATATATATGATATTTTCGTGTTAAGATTCAAATTAATTGCAACGGCAGCTAAATCTCAAGCTTGCAAATACCTGCATAGGATCTGATGTAATTAACTTTCGTAACCAATTTACCAAGCACAGCCAATACCTGTGTCTTCTTCACAGTAACAGACATTGCAAGTTTCGCTCAGATCGTAGTTAAGAATAACATCCTGCTTTTAAACTATACCATTTCCCTTTCTGTTTGGATAATTTCTGATCTGAGCGTGTATCGTGTGGAGCCAAAAAGAAACAAGACAGAATTCGTCTTAAAACTAAATATTTGTAAATTTAGGAATAATTATTAAAAGGAAACTGACACCTTCGTAGAAGGCTTCCTAAAAAGTTTGCGTTACACGCGAAACAACCATGCAGCCAACTCTTTCGTCAAGATTTGAACATGAGTCAAACTACCAATGCTCAACGATCTTATCCATTTAGTCTCTAGCAGGTATGAAATTTCGTTTGTAAATATATGTAAATTTTTAAAAAATATGAAGAAGAAGAAATTTCTATTTTATATTTACTTAAAATTTATAAAAACGTCATAAGTACTTTTAAGTATGGAATAAGCACTTGAAGTATGAAAAACACTTAATTCAGCACTTTAAGTACGGAAGAAAAATGATAATTTTTCGCTCATGCGTATCCTACAATAGATTAATAGTAAATCACTGAACTGTTGTGTTATTCACTTTGATAAAAGTTAATTCTACAAGTTTATTCTTCTTCCGATTATTCCTTATCTTCAACATATTCTTCATTTCATAATTATGGAAATTAAGTTACAACATAAAGAAAAGAGCATGAAAATTAGGAATTTTTGTTTTCGGATGTTCTTAAAATCTAAAGCTTTCTTACTAATGTTGTTTAGTTAGAATACGAGCTGCAACGGTCGCAGTTTTACCTGCAACTATGAGAGTTTGATACTAGTTATATTACCAAGTACTGCTCTATAAATTACAGGAACTCAAATGAATTGAGAGTAGTTACGTTTGGATAAAAAACTGCGTGTTAAAAAATATAGAAATAATTATATGGTTTACTTAAAGGAACGTTTTCTATAGCCGTAATTCTTCTGCTACATGTTATAGACAGAAAACACTGATCTGCTACTTCAGCCTTTAGCTGTGGTTTGATTTATTAGTCTCAAGTTTGCATGTTGATAAACGAGCCAACTATCCAGTCAGTAATACAAAAAAATAATAATAAAAAAAAAAAAAAACTAACAGACACTGTGTATATATTTTGATTCTGATCATTTTATGAGCGCCAAAAGTATTGCAGGCGGAAACATTTCAGTTCTAAAACATCGTCGTACATAAGAAAGTGGGAGGGGGGGGGGAAACAAGGAGAAAACATGCAGCTATAAAACACTGTAATGTTGAACATATCGGGAAATATGAAGCGATTCAGAAAATTCGCAGTCAAAACATCGTCGTAGAAAAAATATCGTGATAAAAAAATAAAGTTCATACAAATCATCGCATGATGATAACATCGCAGATATATGTGTCTTCAAAGTTTCAGTGTAAATTTTAAATGCATGGGAGCATAACTGTTCTTAACTTTCTCAGCAAAAATTTATTAGTTCATTCAAAAGTATGAAATAGAGAGGCAAATATATTTCTCATTCGATTGTAAAATCAGTATGAGAACATGCATTTAAAATTTGTAAAGTCTAGAAACACATGCCTCGGCGTTACCATCATCCAATGATTTGTAGATGCTTTATTTTTACCACGATATTTTCCCTCACGTAAATCCCTTTATATTCTATAATAATTTTTATACCGCGATACTTTAGAATGCAATGTTTCTTTTCTCGCACGATGTTTCGAACGAAGACGTTTTCTTTTTGAGTTGCTTTCTACATGACGTTTTCGTCAGTGATGTTTTCGCCAGTAATCATTAGTTTTATGGGGGCAATACTAAGGGTTCACCGATGCATTTTTTAAGGAGTTTTATAAAAGTGTCTAACATTTTAAAAATGGACCTATTTGCGTAACCTAGTTAAAAGGTTTTCTGGTTTGAAACAGTCGGCCGTTACTTAATAATATAATATTAAACTGACTAGAGGAGTTTGCTTCATTTAAACGTCGAGATTCAGAAAAGGTGAAAAAGCGACAAATGAAATCATGTTGTAATACTTTGTTAACAAGTACGGTATCGAACTTGAGAACTTTCATTTGTAGATAATTAAGAAAAAAAAACTTGAAGTTGAAAACATTATCTGATATTTGCCTTGCCCACACTCCGTTCATCAGAAGAAAGAGTTAGAAGTGCTTCGTATGATAACGTCCCATTTCGAATGGTTATGAGATATTGTCTTCTTGGCTATCATAGAATGAGACTAGATCCACTTGTATGTTAAACCTTTGCGAATTCTCGTACAGACATGAACATGACGCAATATAGAAAGGGTGTAAAAAGCCCTTTTTACTTATCACCACTCTTTAAAAGAAAGGGGCGAGGCACGGACTTCGGGCTTACAATAGCACCGACTACTTGCTGTCAAAACTTAAAGGTAATTTAACAATGGAATTCAAATGGTAAGAAGTAATGCTAGACTACACAATTTAATTCAATTTAACAAGCTGATTCAGCAACCTACATCGGCAATAGACTAACTAAAACTCCAGAATGCGTAGCCGCTACTAAGATTAACAGCTGGAGGACAAAATAGAAAACCTGCACTACATTAGCGAAATCACGCATTGTCTCACCTTCTCCAGTTCACCGGTTTAAATAACCCTGGTTTACCTATTTAATTTGCATTCTGGCGAGGAAATGCGAGCGGAAATAGAGAATTCAGAAAAGACACCAAAATTAAAATAACTGAATAGTGAATTAAGGGGAACCTTACATGGTTAGTTGAATGTTTATCTAGGAAATGAAATCGGTAGTTATGAGTGCAATATTTTGTGTCAAGCATTTATACGTCGTCTAACATAAAAGATCTAGCAAGTTAATCAGTAGATATTATTTTATTATATATGAAATCATTTTCAATATGAACAGATTGGGCAAATCGATTAAAATGTTTCATTATGAAAATAATTACAGATTTGAAATTTACATTTGAAGCATAGAAATGCCGACGTGTAAACGCACTTTAAATATTATATTATTGAACTGTTATTCTACTACTGGAAACCCTGGTTTCAGCAAAAAATTTTACCTCTGATTGTCTAAATATTCGATCTACCACATTTTTATATCATCAACTCTCGAGGACCTCCTTGATGGTCAAATCATAAATCTACGGATGCAATATACAGTCATCTTCCGATGAACATCTGCTGACTTTTCATTTTCAGTACCGGAAAATTGAGTAACTGGTCACCGTTTGCTTTTCTTCCTAGAATGTTGACAACCAGCAACCGTCTTCTTGTTTTTGTACTAATATAAGTACAATTTTATTTGCAACAAGTTTGAGTTCACTCATTCAAGGTCAAAGGGACAATATCTATACTATTAACATCTATGCACGTCTGTCTGTTTGTTTTTGGCATCATCTCCTCCGGAACGACGGGGAGTTGAGTTTAGAGAGAGAGGTATCCCCCCCCCCCGATTTCAAAAATTGGTAGGAAGCCATTTTGACCATTCTAATCTTCGTACGACTTTAATCAGCAGAAATATTAATTAAAAACTCTGAAAACGCTAATTTTCGTCCTCATTTTCCCTAGTGTCAACAGTCTCTCAGGCTGCATATTAATCTGTTATGTAATCTAAAAATGAATGTCAGCAAGTAAATAAATGAAAAGTACTACAATATCTATCTACAATAAAAAAATATCTATTGGTTTCTGAGATAGCTGTTATTTAAACAGCGAAACAATGATCCTTCAGTGTTTTTGTCATTTACGACATTTGTTTTTACAATTTATGACAAGATATAGTGCAGGTAACTCAACAAAGAAATAAAAAATAGAAAAAGAAACGAAGAAAATCTGAAAGGATTCATATTTTAACATCGTATTACAGGGTTTGAGAGTTCAAAATCTTTTACGGTCTCGCTAAGCATTGCAGCTTACCACTCTGCTCTTTTATTCACTCCTACTAAAGCAACACTTTTGTCTTTTTAGCTTTATTATTAACCATCACTTTTTTCTAATTAGGCCTACGGCATTAATGACAGCTAAAAGTATCGTGTGAATATACTCTTAGAAGTAATAGTGTGAATTTGTCCAGTTCTGTCCCATTTTTGAAGGAGAATCCTCAGGAGACGGTTTCAGTAGCCTCCCACTTTTCCAACAACATTTCGAAAGATCTTTCATTCTGCGGTATTTTAGTCCTAAAGTATTCTAATTCAATAGGACTAAAATTCTGCGATATTTTAGTCCTAGTGGCCTAAAGATTCTACATACTGACAAACATTCTCCGACATTTTGAAAGATCTTGTACACCATTCCACAAGGGCGACTCAACATGAAAATTTTAAAGAGTTTTGAAAATTTTAAAGAGAACTTGAGAACTTTCATTTGTAGATAATTAAGAAAAAAAAACTTGAAGTTGAAAACATTATCTGATATTTGCCTTGCCCACACTCCGTTCATCAGAAGAAAGAGTTAGAAGTGCTTCGTATGATAACGTCCCATTTCGAATGGTTATGAGATATTGTCTTCTTGGCTATCATAGAATGAGACTAGATCCACTTGTATGTTAAACATTTGCGAATTCAATCATTAGTAATCAACATTAGATTTATACTAATATTTTATTTCTCATTTTTCAACACTGTATATAAAATTTTTACACGCTTAAGAGTAAAATTCTTACGTAAGATAAATAATTTTGCTGATGAAAACGCTTGGATATTTTCAAAATATGTGAAAGAATGAATTTAATGCTTTATAAATTGATTCACTGAAAATATAAAGTGTTGATGAGAATAATTTTGCAGAAAATGATTAATAAAGTGATAGCATTTGCTCAAATTCACAGCATAAATTAGATTCAGCGAAGCTGAAAATTTAACGATCTCTCTCCCTCAGATCTTCCTTCCGAGACATCGCATTGGAGACCATTTCCAATAAATGGTTACATGTGTATACTGATTGATGATACTCGTTTTCTGATTTTTAGCAAGGCGCTTGAACTGCCGTCTTTAGCGAACTTTTTTGTTTTTTCCTTCCGGTTGGAAATTTCACGACGCACTTTGAGGGAGAGATGAAGTCTGTTTCTATATCAGTTGAATTTTATACGACAAAACTCCTTTAAAATGCTGTGATCATTTCTGATTCTATTATTTCTCCACTGCGGGCTTTTTCTTCTAATAAAGAGGTTGAAAACCCAGGCGTCCTAAAGATGCAGGATTTTGCTTAAGAATTTTCCTAATGCAAAGTGTTCTTCCAGTGGATACCCTCCCACTGTAGCAGTGAGGGCAAGAAGGGAATCTGCTGTTCTTCAGAAACCCCTTGTGAAATTGCGATTCCATTTAGCGAAACTGGAAATAGCTAGATTTTCAGGTGCTTTCTTCACGATACAGCTTTCCATATTTCGAATGGCACACCTTAAAATGTACTGTTTTCTAGTTTCACAACATGTTTCTGACTCACCTCACTCCGGCGCAGTTGCAACTTTTAGAATGTTTACAAGGTATTTCTCCCGCCCTCTTGTCATGTTTTCTTGGTGTAAGGGTCAGCACGCTCGGCTCGTATTCGAGAGGTCCGTTTGCTCATATTTCATCTCTCCTGCTTCTAAATAACCTTATGTCTCTACATGTTGATGGCGCATGATTGCCTTCATGTTCATCTGTTTCGTTTTAACACAGTGGAATCTCCTACGTGTTCTTTGCATGACTGGAAAAGATATGACTGCCTTACATTTGGATGAATGTGCCCTGCACTAGCTGCTTTTTCTTGTCGTGTGGCCAGATATTGGACAGCCGGTTGTCTAATGACCTAGTGGCCAAATGACAGGCATTTGATAAATAAAAACGATGCTTCTCCCATAAAAGGGAAATTTTGTTTGGAAGATTGGAAGGCATCTTTCATTGTAGAATGGAAGTTAATTGGATAAATTATAGTTGAATTCATTAATTATGGAGACGTCTATTGCATTGAGAATATATAGCGGAATGATATTCCAAAAGTACATTTAAAATTTTATATTTAATCGTTAGTAGAACAAAATAGTACTTTCTGAAAGCCATAATGCTTGGATGATCACAATAAGGTACAATTAGCGAAAGGAAAAAAATCAGTCTTGATATTGATAAGGATTTAGTTTTCCCATCTCCGAAAATATATTCGTATGAAACTCGATTTTGTACGTAATTCTTTTGCAAATGAAGAAGCCACAGAAAGTTTAATTTCTTCTTAGTGAATAGCAAATCATACTCCCTCGTGCCACCACATATAAAATATACCAAGTCCAAATGTATATATTTAATTTTCATTTTGAACAAATTTATGTAACTTTCAGCTATTTCAGCATACATAATTTTTCAATACAAATGTTACGAGTGTAACGATCCCTTTTTGCGAGAGATCTCGATGGCTTCGGGTATGTAGTTACTTGCTCCTGTCGCCATCTATTAGCACCAATGAGAAAGGCAGCAGCTCACGGTTTTGCATGCCCTTGAAAACTCTAATGACCTTCTGATTCGAAAGTTGGAACCAACTTGCGCTTTCTTCATTCTGTGTATCCTTTGGCTAACTTACGATTTAGTGTATTTTTAAGTTTGAATTCATTACTTTTGAGTTACGCAATAAACGATGGCAGGTTTGAGTTACACTGGCAGGTTCTGTAAGCTCAAGAAGTGCCTTCTGTTAAATTACTGAGCTTCAACAAAAGGGTTTCTTACACTGTTCTTACTTACTGTGTCTTCTTACTGAAAATAGCGATAATTCGCTTAGCGCCAGCTTGAGTCTCGTTGAAGTTTATGTTTCCAAAGAAGGTGAGACTCTACAATTGTGAAACATTTTTCCAAAACTCAGGTCAAAGTAAAACACACAGAAAAATGAAACGTACAGGTAACAAAAATAATTTAAAACAGGACCCTCAATCAAAATATTTTGTAGTAGTTAAAAGGAAGTGACATGTGATATTGATCAGTTCACTGTTCCCATTCATTAATAATCATTTGACGTCATGAGTGGATGAGTTAGCATACAGCGACGTATCCTGATGCGATACGATGTGTGGTAGATAGTGACAGATCTGCATGCGAGTACGAATCAAATACATCTGACTTTAAGCTTCCACGAGGTAGTTTACATCGATAGGTTTAGTCTGTCCAGCAAGAGAAGAGACTTGGCCTCGCCTACATCACGTGGTTTCGGACGACCTAGTATCTAGTTTTAGGTAAACCTGGATTAACGGCGTATGCTTTATAGAGATGAACTGGCGGATCAATTTACCTTTGCGAACCTTTTATTTCGAAAATGAAATTCACAAAACCTAAATCGTGGGGGAGGGGTCCTTGACCGGCGAAAAACTTTAATATCAGTTTCATCCAGCGTTTCGGTTCACCAAAATAAAATTCCCCATGTCTAGCGAAAATTCATGTGGTTCATCTTCAACTGCATATACTGATGGATAAAAAATTGAAGGAAAAGTTAGTTTTGCAGTCTGTTTACAAATTGTCCTTTCAAGCATCATCAAACGGAAAGGTCGTATCCCATAATAATAATAATAATAATAGTGCTTTTCAAGCTGAATTGTCAGCCATAAAAGCAGGGACTGAAATAGCCATTGTAAAAAATCTCAACAAATTTACCATAAAATCTGACACTGAAACAGCTATTTTAGCGATTAAGAATCCTTACCTTCCTCTCCAATGAGTTCTGACATCAATTCTCTTCTTGTTTTAATTCCAAATTACAAAATTAAAATTTCATCGATCATAGGGCGTAATGGGCATTTTAGTATTGATCATTCAGACGAATTAGCCGAAGAAGCAGCTCTTAATGAAGCTGGTACTGAAATCACCCTTTCATGGCCTTGGTCAAATTTCAAGTACCAACTAAAATGACATGCTTCGAAATATTGGTTAGATTTGTGGTCACATGGAAGACGCACGTATAACTTGATTCCCAAAATAAGCTTCAGATCTCTGTACTCGAATCCTTCATTAAATTAAATAATATATAACAGGACATGCATTCCTCCCAGATATTTCTACGCAAGAAATATGGCAAACTCTGACATCTGTATATGTTGGAAACTCCTGATCAATACATTTTCTCATGCTCCTTAACTGACGAAAATCACATAAAATTTCCTACAAACTGATCTCCTGGCATTCCAAAGGTTTCTAATTAAAGATAAACAACAGTATCCGAAGTTTCAAAAAATTATACAATGACACTCTTCATATGACCTAGATCTTTTTCAAGTTCTCACACTGCATAAATTTAATGAATTTTTACATGATGTGAATATTTTCAAAAGGATTCCGCTTGTGAAATTTATAAAACTTTTTGTCACTCTAATATTCCCGCGAACATCTCTTTAGCGTATAACGTATTTCTTCCACTTTCTTGGCATGCCTTCGGGGAACAGTGATCAGCGCGCTCGGCGAGTATTCGAGAGGTCCATGGTTCGATTCCCGCCGAAGGCGTTGCTCATTTTTCATTTCTCCTGCTCTCAAAAAATACCTAATGTCTTTACAAGTATTAATAGAGTTCATTATAACATTGTCTTTCCATTCTGTGTTATATTTATCGCATTGTGTTTATCAGCTACTTATTAAATATATCGGTTATTAGTGTTACTTCAAAAGAGTTGTTCAATTTAATTTGTGAATGTCAAATTGGATTGAAACTATATTATAACCTCTTTGTGTCTTAAATCTTTATTTTTAATAAATGCTGGATGTGAGTTGAACGGTGGGATTACACGATATACCATCGTAGGTAAACTGAAGATACTTTGTAAAGCTTCAGTTGCTCATTTGCTCAACCTTTCTTTGTAAACTTCCATATAACTTGTAATTTTTTAAGAGTTTGTTAGAATGGGTAGGAAAAGAAAACCAGATATCGCACTGATAAAATACAATATTATTCGACAGTTTCATTAATTATTATTATAATTGTTAAGTAATGCCATAAATATTTAACTGTTTTATTGTTAACTGAATAATAATAATAATAATACATTCTATTTTAAATTTTTACGTTATATATATATATAAAAGGTATAAAATATGTTACTCAAAATTATTAACTTTAATTTAGCAGCAGTCCTTTTAATTTCTCATTTTAGTTTGAATATCTCCCCTTTTCTGTTCTAAATTGTTTATAAAAAGTTTTTTGGATTGCGGCTTTCAAAACTAATCCGTTTATATAATCGAACTGCTGCTGCTGCGAAGAGGTAAGTTCTCAGCCAACCAGATTAAAGAAAAAGAAACCTTTTACTATAAATACCACTGTTACTACTGTGTACCATTCCCCCCTCCCAACTTCGCTTGCTTCTGGCAACATGGGGTTTCTCATCGCTTTGCTTTTTCCATTGTTCTAATATTCTAATCCATTATGAAAAAGAGTGGAGTGATAAATGATGTCTGAACAAAATGATGTGTGAACTTGATTTTAATATTTGCGCTTGAGAATACCCACGATTAAATTAATGTGTTGTTTTTGTCAAGCCTATCTCCGTTATGTCATCTTGTGAATCTATGCATTAAAACCTTCCTAAGTAATTACAGATAGCATCTCATTGTTAATGGATGACTTTTAACTTTGAAGTCATCTACACAGAGTTATCACATACATTTGCAGCTCGGACCTCCGAATTAAGATATATTTCCAAAGCGGGCGACAAAGCCTTTCGGGTTGGACAGACCTGCTGTATAACAATGGAATATGGATTCACTCATTAGCAACTTTGGAGGGTTCTGCTCAATTAAAGAAGTCCTCTTCCCAATAGGTGGGCCAGGTCAAGTGTTTTCTTACGATGCAATGACTATGTAAGTTGCTGTTAATGTATACATTCTTTCTCAAGCTCTTACTTTGCATTGCCTTCTGGTCTGAGCGAAAACACATGAACCAAAAAGATTAAGAGAAACTAAGATAATGTGTAACTTGATTAAACTATTAGTAAAACTTGAAAATAATTATAATATGCGAAAGAATTTAGAATTTTAACTAATTTCTTGAAATGAAACTAAAAACTTTTGCACAGTGAATGTATGTATTTTATTTTATATTTTCAAATATAAAGAAATGTTTCCTAACTCACTATAATTTTTCATCGCGTAAATAATCTGGAATGGATATGCATTTAACAATACCTAAGACTACCTAATATCCTATGCATATATACAGTACTATAATCTTTCTTTTAATTATAAAATTTCTCTAAAAGTATAGTCTTCTAACTTTAACACAAAATATTTTATTTATGAACTTGAATAGAACCGAAAGTGCAACATCCCTAACCCTTAGCGAGGATATTCTGTTTCAATTTAATTTAGCAGCTCTTCGTATGTATCAATAAATTTGCCAGTGTTTGAATTTAAGATTAGAATTGTATCTGAATAAATAAAAGTTGGAAGTATTCTCAAAACCCTCGCCTACTAAAGCTTATTTAAATTAATGAAGCGGAGACTAATGTAAGTTCATTTTTTATTTCATAACATTAAAAAGAGTTACTTTTCCATTATAATATTAAATATGTTGCATAAGATGTTACGTCTTAGGTTATTCAGCTTTTGTTCCTTCTTCTTTAGTCCGTTGGCATCTCATTTCTCTGTAAAAAATTGCAAGCGGTAGCGAAAGAAGACCTTTAAATGCATCTCATTTGTCTGAAATGTCTAGAGAAGGCTTCCATTGCAATAATGGATGAAAGCTGATATGGTTTCTTTCTTATGAGAATTTTCTCACGAAAATTCACGATAGTATTCCATCACTTCAATGCAAAATCCTTTCGCACGCTAAAAATATACAGTTCAAGTTTAATAATTCCGCGGTTTCTGTACTTCGATGAGGCTAAATTATGAAACGTGGTAAATAATCCCACTTACCAAAATAATGTCCCAAGATAATTTTATATAACTAATTTTTTGTAAGAAAACAAAGCTTTAAGACAAACTCTACTTAGAGTAACTCTGCAAATACAAGGTATTTGTTTATTTTTCTAAGCAGTTATTTATTTGATTATTTTATATTAATATTTTTATTATCATTCTCTGTTTTGGTTTTCCTGCTATTATGCTAATTTTAGTTCGCGCATATTGAAACGAGGTAGAAAGAGTTAGTATTTGAAGGGAACTTTTAGACTGCTTAAACAGAGCGTGTTCCGTCTGCTGAAGGTCATGTTATTAGTCGAAATTCTACTATAGCAGTCTGTTTTCGACGCTGTTTTATTCTTGCCAATAATGTTTGTGAGGTTGGTATAGGTTTAAGCCATCTTGGAAGTTAATCACTTCTGCGTTGCCTTTGATTAACTTACAACTTAGCTTAGAAATTCTATATTTTGAGTTACGCTAC
Source organism: Stegodyphus mimosarum (assembly GCA_000611955.2). NCBI lineage: Eukaryota > Metazoa > Arthropoda > Arachnida > Araneae > Eresidae > Stegodyphus > Stegodyphus mimosarum. The sequence continues at coordinate 612,414 of KK114333.1, read as the reverse complement.
AAATGCTGGCTGGTTTTATAAGCACGGTAAGTGCCTCTTTTTATGTGTTCTAAATAAAAGGAACTTTTACACCCATCTTACGCACTGTGTTTTCTTACAACACATAGCGATAATTCGCTTTAGTCTTCCACAGTCTTGACTTAATACCTGCTTCCCAAGAAGGTCAGACTGTGTATTGGCGCTCGAAGAAATGTGATGACCATGGTCCTACCTTGGAAATGTAATGACCATGGTCCATGGAGGGTGGACTAAAGGTAGGACTACAAGAAAGTCCTACCTTTAGTCCACCCTCCTCAACTTCACAAGCCCCACCAGCGTCAGTTGGTTTCATGGAGGGATTTGGATTTATTGTAGCTACCATGCGGGCTGCTATGAAACCCGCAGTGACTCTCGATGGGAAAACCTCAACTTTCTTGAACAGTTAAATTCCCATTTTGTACTGTGTCCAGTGCCAGAAGCACAGAACATTACAACGGAAGCTGCCGATCTAATTGAAATATTTAAAAACGAGAGCCACCTGTACATTTGAAATATTTAAAAATGCTCTCGTTAAAGCGTTCTCCTTGTAAAAGCTAGGTCTAAGCTCGAGTCAGAAGTCTACCAAATATCAGTTTGTCGAAAAATCGACTGATAAAGTCGAAACATTAACTGATTTATCATGCGGAAAATACAAATTGTTGATTTGCTGTACGGCACGGAGCCTAATGATGAGATAATGTAAATAATTTTACCCAAGTTGCTGTCTCAAATGCAAGATTTCTTTGAAATGTGAAATCCAGCGAGAATCTATTTGAGCTCGTTGTTAAATTCGAAAGGAGACGTGTGGCAGAAGGACACGTATGGCAAGACATGGCGAGAGAGGCAAATGAGCAAAGCTTTAGAGCTGCACCACAGCGAAAACCACAGTTGGCTATAATAATTCAAATTTATTGAATGAACTTTTTGGAAGTCAAAGAAGTCAAAGAAGCTGCCAAAATGAAAGGCAAAACAGATAACATGGGGAAAATAATAAGAAAAAATTTAAACTAGGTAGGTCTACTAGTTTATTTTTGATAAATAATGGTATTTTGAACAGAACGTAGTAAACAAACTTTTGCTTCGTGCAGTGCAAATACTTTGCTTTTAATCACTCAAATTATTAACGAATAACAGGTTGATTAAGTGTGAAACAAATTAAAGATCTTATATTTTGTCGGATAGAAATAATACGCTGTGTACGAGTGTAATGAGAAGATAATTTTTTTTCCAATGGTGGGCACTTGGCTATAATGGCATCGGCCACTTTTAAGGCCAGAAGTGGTGGCTATTTTATTGTGGAGGCACCTAATAGGCGGCCACTGTTACCTGTTATGAAAGGACAGACAATTCTACATCCACGCCTTCTCCAGGATTCGAACCCGGGCAATTCGGTATTCCTTAAACCCTAACCGTCTTGTTAAACCTAACCCTCCCCTAACCGTCTAAATTAAAAACCTTTTGTTCCATGTTACTGGTAAAATTTGCTAAGAATTGTTCTTACATTCTTTTTGTTTTACTCACCTGACAATTTTCCCAGGATGTTATACTTTAAGTGAAAATAATACACCTCCCTCAATATGTAAAATAGGAAATTTCTCTTTTCTTATGAAAACATTAAATATTTGCATATATTTCGCTATAATCATAAGCAGTTACGGCAGTTTATATATAAATATTTAAAATCAAAGTAAAATGTTAATGCTTACATTAAGCAGTTACGGCAGTTTATATATAAATATTTAAAATCAAATATAATAAAGTAAAATGTTAATGCTTACATTGCAATCGAAAGAAAATCACTAATGTAATTTTGATTCATAAAAGTAAAAAAATCAGCTAAGTATCCCGACGTTTCCGCAATATCCCCATTAAGTTCCCCATTTATAACAGGAATTATATCCATTAACATTTGCGTCTTTTATTCAGATTTCTTAGATCAAAAGAATAAATATGCATATATCCTTTTAACAAATTTATCTATCAAAACTCTCTTTCAAATAATGTTTCTGAGTATGCTTTTTGAATAATGACGAAAGAAATGAATATAATATTTTTAAAAGTTATTAACATTTATGAAGCGAATTGTAATCGCATTTTCAAACAATGAGAATAAATAGGATCTAAAAGCTTCTGATAAAAGAAATTAAATCTCATTCCTGGCAAAGGAAAAGAGCTTACTTGATGTGTTAGCTGCATGTTCGTATTTAAATATAACTCAGTAACAAGTAATTTTCTTCTATCTTTTCCGCAGCATTTCTATTGCTTGACATTTAATTCCCTACCAACCTGAAATTTGATTTAGTTAAGATTAAATAATTCCGTGTTAGGATTCCATTATTTTTAATTATTCTTAACTATCGGAAATACCTGATGCCAGTTAAGTTAGATTGAGAGTAACGTATCTAGCAACAGAGAGAGCGATACCGCTGCAATCCTTCTCTAACAATGATGCAAAAAATACAATTCATAGTCATATATTTTTTAGTCTTATGCGATATGGAACCCACATAAAAAATTTCGATACAAAAATAAACTAATTCTCTCTCATTATGACAGCAACAGAGACACGTAGGTTTTAATGATTTTCGTCTTTCTAATCCAGTAGTCAAGTTCTATTCAATATATCACCTGTATTAAATTTTAGTCGTTAAATAAGGCAAAAAAAATTATCATAATTGATTAGAAATCAATAAAGCGAAAAAACAAACAAACAAACATTCTTCTTTATATATGTAGGTTTCATAAAACATACAAATTTTTCGTTAACAGCCTGTACGATTTGAAAGTGAGCAGTGGCAACACTTTTCGAAGTAAAACATTTTTATCTCCCTTTTCATACGTTCGTTTTGAATTCGGACAAATGCTATAGACTGGTATTGAAAGGATTATCAGTAGACTACGAGCCGGAAGAAATAAAGGATGAGATAGAATCCAAGAACATTTTTGTAATTAAAGTTAAGCCAATCACGCGCATGCGTGACGGAGTCGCAACGCAGTTGCCGATTTTTTACGTGGAAACTCCACGTACAGATGAAGGGAAGAAAATATGGGATATCAGATTTTTATTCGACATGAAAATAACTATTAAATCTTATCGCGGTAGGCCCGAACCGACGCAATGTTTCAATTGCCAGCGGTACGGGCATACTCAGACCGCATGTCCTAATGAACCTCGTTGAGTAAGATGTATTGAAAAACATAAGTCTCACGACTGTCCGTATAAAGGTAAGAAAGAATTTGCGGCGCAATGTGTGCTGTGTAATGGCTCCCATCCGGTCTGCAGTGAACTTTGTCCTCGTAGACCGGGGAATTCTCAGCATACGAAGAAACATATTGAAAATAAAAGAATTATACCAAGCGCGATGAAAAATCCCGCCTCAAAAGTTATAGATGAATTGGAAGCAAACGAACTAGAAGCAAGTAACCAAACAAATAGCGAAAGATCATACGCAGCCGTCGCTGCCTCGAATTCTACAAGTGCAAAATCGGCAGAGAAAAATAACAGTAAAACGAGATTGAATCCCATAAATCAGGGTTATAATAATGATATTGAAGGTTTTAATAGCTTCATTAAGAATTTGTACAATCTGTATTTGAAATATAAGGAATCGAGCTCAAAAATGAGCAACTTGGATATCGCCCTAGCGGCAATTAAGATGTTTGACAGCAATAATCATGAATAATTACGCCCGTATGTATAGTACATGAAAAGGCAGGCATATTAACTATGCAAAGTTTTTATTCTTCAATTGTAATAATTTTATTCTTCAATTGTAATAATTGTAAGACGCAACTCACCGAGCTGAAAGACTTTATAAACAGGCATAATCTCGATATTTTATTATTAAATGAAACCCATCTAAGAGTCACGAATTCGTTGAAAATAGCAAATTTTGATGTGTTCGGAAAAGACAGGCTCCATAACCGCGGTGGTGGCACCGCAATAGCGACTAAAAGATACCTGAACTGATGCTTATCTTAAGATATGCCACTACATCGCTATATTGCTATTTTCAACGCCATTTTGCTACTCAACAAAGACATGCCTCACTCTTTCAGTGATGCCTGCTTTCGTATCGCCGCAACGGGACTTACAGCACATACGTGCAGAAGTATTTCCTGAATTATCATGGATGAAACGTTTACTATTAGGAACCAGTAAGGATAATAATGGATGGGTAAAGACCTCCGGGTCGTACACGCATTATACGAGTGACGACCTAAGACCTAATTTTTATCTCCAACGCGCGAGACTGTTGCCAGTGGGAAAAATGAGTGTGAAAATTAGTGTTTTCAGAGTTTTTAATTAATATCTCGACTGATTAAAGCCGTACGAAGATGGGAACAGTCGAAATGGCTTCTCATTTTTTTGGAAATCAAATCCTATTTTTATTTCATTAGAGTTTTTTTTATTAAGAAACTCTACGATTTGAAAGCGAGCAGTGGCAACAGTTTTCCAAACAAAGCAGATTTTTATCTCCAGCGTGCGAGACTATTGCCACTCGGAAAAGTGAGAGCGAAAATTAGTGTTTTCAGAGTTTTTAATTAATATCTCTGATTTTATCTATATTTTTGTTTTTGAAAAAGTGGACGTCGACATTTTCCAGGACCCAAAAAATTGTTTAAAACATTTTTGTATTCCCCTTTGTCTAGTTACTGAAATAATTTGGTGTCTTCGAAGACAATGCCAATACCAATAAAGTTCCAGAATTTTATTGGTTTGGTGACGATAGCTATAGTAGTAGCTGAGTTAATCGCGAACAAACACACAGACATTCTTTTTTAGATATATATAGATCATATATCAATTTGAAATTAATAATTTGAATTCATGTTTAATTAAAAATTAGGCACCATTGTTTGGCGTAGATTTTAAATGAAATTCTATCGATTTAGAAGAAGACTATACGAAATTCCTTTTCTTCAAAGGAGGATATTGATATTGGACGTTTACCAATATAAACAATTTCCGTATATACCGGCGTATAACATGCATCGGTCATAACACGCACCTACAATTTCAAACCATATATTTTAGTTTTTAGGCATATTCACCGTATAACGCGCACCCTTCTTTTGCGAAAAAGCCTGAAATGTGCGATGCTGTTATCTTTTGAAGTCATTCCTACAAAGATTTTTTTACCAAGCGTTAGAACAACTGTATGCTGAACTGACAAAGTGATAAGGGAAAGACTATGTGTGTGGGGGAGGAGTAAACAATTTTGCAAAGATGGTACTTTGCATTCAATGCAGGTGTTTACAAGAATATTATTCTAGCGTTTCGAGAAAAGGTGGACATTATCTCAGGTAAGAATGCACTTTTGACCCAAAGGAATTTGCAGAATTAGGAGTTAGATTCTAATTTTCTCTTTTTGTTGTCATTTGAAGCCGTGAATTTGAAGTGAACAAGACAAGGAAGGAACCAGGAAGGTAAAGGAGGCAAAATGCATCATGCCTGTTTAGAAATAGTCTGTGGGAGTGGATAATAAAAGTATAGAAAAAAGTTAAATCTGATATAATTTAAAAGTCATTAAAATGTAGTATAGCTAACAATCTAGATAGAACAGAAGACGCTCATTTATTTACGCATAATAACAGCGATAGTTAGAGGAAACAGAATTCGATGATTTGTCTGAAGATAATGTTATGTATTACATATTTCAGTTGTGAATTAAAATGTTTTAATTGTATTGATTTAACTTATTTGTGCTTCAGACTTAAAGATTAATTTGTTTTTATTTTGTAGTTGAACTTAAGTTTCTTTGCCTTGTTGAAAAGTAATTGTTGTCATTTAATTTTGTTTTCATGACAGTTTTGGTTAACTCTGATTTTTTTTTTAAGTTGCTTGAGTAATTAATTTTTTTTCTTCTTTTACTTTTGGTAGTTGGTTAACTATTTAAATTTTTGTTTAGTTAATATTTTTCTTAACTTGGTTGCTTAATGCTTAATCACTTGTTAATTTGACCCTTAAGGTCAATTTTTTTTAAAGTTCTTTTAAAGTTTTGTTTACACAAGTTGGTGTTTAAAGTTTTAATTAAGTTTTAATGTGCCCACTTTTCTGCTAAATTTGGGATCCATATTTTCTGACTATGGTGGTCGTTTTGGTGTTGTGGAGAACATAAAATTTTTCATACTTGATTATTATATTTTAATTGAAGTAATTTTCATTTTCTTACTATAGTGGTCGTGTTTGGCGTTGTAATAAACCTAAGAAAATTATCTATGTGATTATTATATTTTAATTGAAGTACTTTTCTCCATTGAAGTGTTAATTAGTATTTAAAGAACAAATCTTTTAATTCTTTCGAAACCTTTTTTCCGTTGCCTTGTGGGGAAACAAGATTTATGACATTGTTTTCGATTTCTTCACCCGCCAGACAGTGGTCTGGGAAGCATCTGTCATCAATGGAAACTTTTGCACCCTGCCAGAGAGGGTAAATTCAACACACAGTACCTTACGCCAAGGTCGAGGGGACGGGCTGATTTGCTTACTCGCAGGCTTTTTCTGTGCTGGAATGAGACCCCTCGACGAGGCTAGTTCCGCTGACAGGTGGTTGACCTTGGTGGATCAGCGATTATTGGCCAATTTCAGGAGTTCGAACTACATTGGCTTAACCTTCCTGTGTGTTTTCCCCCCTGGGGTTGCCGGGCATTTGGCCTGTCTTGTTCCATCTAAAATCGCCAACCGAGATTTGGCGAAAGGAGGAAAAAGTCTTGGAGCGAGCTACGAAGGGGAGACGGAGACGGAGGGAGACGACGAGAAAAGTACTATCTGTGAGCCACGAGAGTTGCTGTCTGCGTTATCATAGAACGATGTATGAAGAAAATGGAGGAGAAAAACCACCTATGTTGGGCGACGAAATGAGGACGAATCCCACATAGAAGGGGCGGAAGGCTCCGAAGCTACCTTTTCCTGTTCAGATTTCTAATTTTCATTCTTTTCCTTTTAGCGAAAAATGTGGCTGCGCTGTGACGTGGCAGAAGTTCACTTGTCTGATGTTAAGGGCAGCATGTATCTTCAATGTTCACTTCACTGTTTGGAACGGTATGAAAATTCTGTTTTATTATGTTGCCTCTCCACCCCCACCTATGTAAAAATTGTGTTAAGTCAGTTATCTCTTAATGAATCCTATATTTAATTTAACATCTCTTGTAATGTTTTCACTTTTTAATTTAGAACACTGGACCCAATAGTATTTTAAGTTTCACAACGCAAGATTTAATTACTCTGTTGGAGTCTTTTTGGTCACTATTTACTGTTATATCAACATACTATTTTTACCGTATATATGCAGTTTATCATGTATGTCACAGACTTTTTCCCCCATACAATATTTGTCTTATTCATGTGATTTAGAATGGTTATCCAAATTTTGACTTTCATTTGATATTGAACTTAAAACTTAAACACTTAAGTAAAAAAAAAAACTCCAACAAGAACATGATGCCGTGACCTCGCGAATTTTGTTATATGCAATTTGTATTTTATTTTGTATCTGGTATGCACGAAAAAGGCGCCATGTATTCTAATTTATCATTTTTGGCCCAGTGTAATTTTAAAAATTGCTTTTGCTAAGAGTGGTGGCAGTGTAATTATTAATTACTGGTATTATTTTCTTTATGTTGATAATTCATATGAACAATATTTCATGGTATGATATTTCATAGTTAATATTTTTATGAGAACTTGTTAAGAGTGCTGTTAATTGTTTAATTAAGCTACACTATTTTGCTTATATATATTTTGCTGTACTGTTTACCAGTGTTACATTTTTACACTAATTTAGTAGTATTATATTGTGTTACACATTTATGAGTTAATTTGGTTAATATGCTTACAAAAAGGAAGAGTTTAACTCCTGCGGCAACTAGAATGCCTATAATTAACCGTTTAACTGGGGGTCGGAATCCTCAGCCTACTGCAAATAGAATCTCAGTTTTTGGGACTGATCCCTTGGTGTCAATTCCCACTTTTACTGGGGCAAAAGGTACTACGCAGCTTAATGATTTTCTGGACAGAGTCAATTTAGTTGCAGCGCATGTAGGCTGGGCTGACTCTGATAAGTTGACTGTTATTCGTGTAAGATTAGATGGGGAAGCTGCTGCGTTTATTCGCAGTAACCCTCGTCTCAAGAATGAGACTAAGTTGGAAATTGTAGTTGAGACTTTAAAGGACAGATTTGCTACTGTTCAAAATTTACATGCTAATATTAGAGCATTAATTCAAGCTTTTCAGAAGCCTAGAGAAAGTGTGAGGCAGTTTGCTGCTAGAATAGAGGCACTCTCTTGTAAAACAGTACCTGTCGATAAAGTGGAAGATCCCACTGTGGAAAGTCAGACACTTGATTTATTCTTGTCTGTTTTTCTTGAGGGCCTTCATTTACATTTGAGGCGACTGCTATTACCACAAAACCACAAAACATATGTAGCAGCTAAAAAACATGCTATAGCAGAAGAAGAAGTTTGGTTTAAAACCCATGCAGATGAGCTTAATAATGTTCACTCTGTAGAAGTGAATGCTGTTTCCACTCCAGGTGTTACAGTTAAGGCTGCACAGGCTAATAGTTCCAAAGATGAACTCACAGCAACAATTAAAGCACAACAGGAAAACATAGTTACTTTAACTAACATGTTAGGAAACTTGGAAACTCAAGTTCAATCATTGATGTCTAAGTCTACAGCTAAGAGTAGACAGGTTGGCCCTTGTTGTTATAGATGTAATAGATTAGGCCACTTAGCGAGGAATTGTATGGTGAATATATCTCAGGGTCCTAACAACAATGTTAGAACAAGACAGTATGGTAATGCTCAACAGCTAGGAAATGCTAGTGTAACTCCCAACGCACACCAGGTTGCAGGGCAGGTTAATTCAAGAACCACTACTCAGTTAAATCCTCAGGCTCCAGTTTTTAACCAGAATTTAAACTAGTAAGGGGTAGGGAGAAGAATACTTTCAGTTCATCCCATGAAGCCCTTTTGAAGGTACCTTCAGTGTATTCAGTTTCCTTAGGTGAAGCACCTCTTCCTATAGTAAATGGCTCAATTTTGGGTAATAAACTCAAATTTTTATTAGATTCAGGAGCTACTGTAAATTTACTAAATGCTAGGTATATTCAATGTTTTGGCAAGAAAGTGAAAATTGAAACATGTGAAACTTATTTAAAAGGCATTTCAAGCAACAAAGTGTTAGTTAAGGAGAAAGTTTTGTTACCTGTCAAATTTCAGGATCAGATTTTTCAAACTGAATTTCCCATTATTGATAGTTTATCTGAGCAATATGGTGCACTTTTAGGGACACACTTTTTAAGTCTAAACAAACTTTGTATTGATTTCAGTTCATCTAAATTGATAGGTCCACACATATTGGTGCCTTTGCACCTTCACATGTCTGCGCTAAGTGCTGATGCTTCAATTAATTGCATGTCACCAAATAACTCGACTAATGATATCTTTTGCTATTCTGTGAAAAAGCATAAACTTCCTCCTTTTTCTGAAAATATTCTAAAAGTTTCAACTTCCCTTTTACCTTTTTCTCAACCTTCTGTACTTATTGAACCTCTTCCTCACCATCAGCACGCCAAATTCAGTGTAGCACGTTCAGTGAATAGTAAACAACGTTCAAATGAATTTTTTATTAAAGTGGCAAATTTCTCTCCTGATATTGTACACATTAACAAAGGTATGAAACTAGCCACCTTGGCTCCTGTTAATGTTAAAACACCTGATATTCAGCCAGTATTTTCTACGAGTCTTGAGACTGGTGAGCAGTTTGAACCCTGGGGAGGTCAGTTTGACTTAAGTCATTTACCTGAACAACAGAGACATGAACTTATGATTCTTTTAGATCAGTACAAAAACATTTTTGCTTCTTCTGTCACTGAACTTACTGGTTGTGATACAATTTTACACAACATTAATTTAAAAGACAACATTCCTGTCAGACAGAAACCTTACAGAGTTCCTTATCATTTAAGGCAAGAATTAGATAAGCAGATTGCTGAGCTGTTAGAGGCAAAAATTATTGAAGAAAGTGATAGTGCATATTCTGCTCCTGTGATTTTAGTTAGAAAGCAAGATGGGAGTTATCGTTTAGTAACAGATTTTAGGAAATTGAATGAGAAAACAGTTGAGGATAGTTTTCCATTACCTAACATGATAGAATTGATTGAAGGTTTAGGGAATGCTACTTATTTTTCCACATTAGATTTAACTTCAGGTTTCTTTCAAATGAAAATACACCCTGATGATATTTATAAAAGTGGTTTCACTACTCCTTCTGGACATTATCATTGGACACGAGTCCCATTCGGGATGCGTAATGCGCCCAGTTCCTTTCAGAGACTGATGTCAATAGTTTTGGCAAATCTATCGCCTTTACAGATAGGCATTTATATAGATGATATAGTGATAGCTTCAAATACTTTCGAGGAACATTTAAGCAAATTAAAAATTGTATTTGATAGACTTACTGCACACAACTTAAAACTGAAACCTTCTAAATGCAATTTTCTCAGAGACCAAATTACATATCTAGGTTATAAAGTATCTCAAGGTAAAGTGCAGCCTGATGATAAAAACCTTAAGGTTATCAGTAGTTTTCAGGTGCCTAAAAATAGAAAGGAAGTTAGAAGATTTTTAGGTCTGGTAGGATTTTATCGTAGATTTATTCAAAATTTTGCTCACAAAGCCTTACCTTTAACTGAACTGACTAAAGATAAAGTAACCTTTAAATGGACTGATGAGGCTCAACAGGCTTTCGACAACTTAAAAGCTGAACTTTTAACTCAGCCTATTTTGGCTTTACCAGATTTTACAAAACCCTTCGCTTTGTGTACTGACGCTTCAAATTATGCTCTAGGAGCCATTTTAGGTCAGGAGGATGAGAATAAATTTTTACACCCTATCTGTTTTGCCAGTAGAAAACTAAAGGGTCCTGAAATTAATTATAGCACTGTGGAGAAGGAAGCTTTGGCTGTTGTATGGGCTACTGCTCATTTTAGGCAATATCTTTTAGGCAAAAGTTTTACAGTTTATTGTGATCAGGCTTCACTTTCCCATGTATTAAAGTTAAAAGATCCAACATCTAGGATTGCTCGCTGGATAATGGGGTTGTCTCAGTATGACTACAAAATTGTTCATAAACCAGGAAAATTAAATTCCACTGCTGATTATTTATCCAGATCTGTAAATGTGGCTGAACAAGTACAAACTTCTACCACCCCTGATCTTTTACACACCATTAAAGAACAACAAGCTGTTGATCCTTATTGTATGCAAATAAAAGAAGATTTAGAGAATAATAGAATTCCAAAACCTCCTTCACAGATCTTCTTCATTGAAAATGATACCTTGTATTGTAAATTTAAAAATCCTAAGGCTCGTTGGCAAAAACAAAACAGAATAGTGTTACCTAAAACATTAGTTCCAAAAATTCTGCAACAAAATCATGATTCACTTGTAGCTGCTCATTCTGGTTTTCATAGAACCCTTCATAGAATTCAGAAAGCATTCTTTTGGAAAAACATGCATAAGCAAATTCTTAATTATGTGAAATCTTGTCATTCTTGTATACAGAAACGTGGTTTTAAGGCATCACACAAAGCTTCATTAATGAGAGTTCCAATAGCAAATAGACCTATTGAACGTATAGCCATGGACATTGTAGGCCCTCTGCCCATGACACTTTCTGGACATAAATATATATTGGTTATTACAGACTATTTCACGAGATGGCCAGAGGCTTATGCTTTACAAAATTGTTCATCTGAAACCATAATTGAGAAACTTGAGCTGTTTATTGCTTCTCATGGGGTACCACAACATATAATCACAGACAGAGGTACCAATTTTATATCACAGGCTATTAATGAAGTTTATCAGAAATTAGGAATTTGTAAACACACCACTACAAGTTATCATCCACAATCAGATGGTGTCGTAGAAAGATTAAATGCAACTCTTATTAACTCATTAAGTCACTTGGTTTCTGAAACTCAAGAAGATTGGGACAGGCATTTACCGTTTGCTTTATTAGCACATAGAACTGGGAAGCATCAGGCTTTAGATGAGTGCCCAGCGTTTCTTTTGTATGGCCGAGATTTAACGTTACCAGTGGATATGTTGACTCAGTCTAAATTTAAGACTTATGATGATACTAAAACTTATGCGAAAGATTTACTCGTCAGACTTTAAGTATTGGCACATATTTTTATATATTTTCAATCTTTTCTTAGTTCATCATATCAGTACTCAGTTTTCTTAGTAAGATGAATAAAATAAATTTATTTTTACATATTTATTATTAATTTTTTATGTCTTAATCTCGCTTATTAAATATCAAGTTCTTCGCATTTACTCCATATAAAATTCGATTCAACAGAAAAATCGCAATATATTAAAAAATATCTTTAGAATTCCCGATAGAGCCCTATGTATATTTTATATTCGCTATATTAATTCTTTAAAAACTAATCTCTCACCCGGCCAGCCGCCTAAAATAAAAATGGAAAAGTATATACTCGTAGTAATTTTAAAGAGTGCAGATATTGTATTTTCATAAAAATATTGAGTATTTCTAACTATGATATCAAAATAATACCTACAATATCACGATTTTAATATTTTATTAAAATGAATCACAGTAAAAAGTAAAAGAAAAATATTCCTCTGTTCATTGCTTTTAAATCGCTTCGTTTTATTATTCAGTAACCTTACAGATTAAATTAGAAAATATCTTAGGATTTACGAAATGGGACCACGCTGACGCGTGGAAGATAAAGGTGTTTTATTTCCGGCAGCGGCGACACATTGATTTCAAATAACCGAGTTTGTTTATTAAAACTGAAAAATAAATCTCTTATATCTTTCCGAATGGCAACAGTCTTGCGGGCTGGAGATAAAAATGTTTCTTTCCTAACAGTGTTGCTATTGTTTTTTCCAGATCGTTGAGTTTGTTAATCAAAAATTCATCTAAGTTTTACAAAATAAGAAATACATGATAAAACAAATTCGAAATTCAAAATCTGTGCTTTCAGATGCACAGGTTTGGGTGGAGGATTCCGTTATTCAAAATTGGATAGCTTTATGTACCGGCATTTTTCACATTGCGGAGAATATATATAAATGCATACATGCGATTTCTTTAAAAATAATGGAGAGCGATAAGATCTGGTGGCAACAGCTTGAAAAGTGTTACGCTATACCGACGAAAAATCCCCTTTCGAGACTAATAGCCCTTTTTGGGTTAAAAAAATTATGTTTGATTTTATTTCAATATAATAAAATATAGTGCTGAGACTGCATGCCATTTTACGTTTCACCGAATTATCACTAACACTGCTCTGAATAAAACAGTTCTGTATTGTTTAAAATGCGATTGAAGTTATAAAAAAAATGTGCGTATTGGTTTTCAGATCACTTTAAATAATAACATTATTATATGTAAGTTTATTTAAGATCTTATGACATGTCTAACGACAACACTCTGGAAATTTTTGTTTGCCAGACTAAATGGAAGATAAATATTTAATGTTCCGTGAATAACAACACTGACTATGTTCCATAGTTGATAAAGAAAGATTGCATAACGGATCGAAATGGAATGTTTCTGACATTCCAAAAGAATCTTAATAATGTTACAATATTTTTTCGAATACTACTTGGTTTAAAAATACTGCTCATCGTTTTTGGCATATATTCAACCAGATCTTTTGTGATTTCTTTATTTATGGCTTAATTTTGCGTTTGTGATCCAAATTTGAAATGTTAGTTTAAAGAAATGCTTTTTTTTTTTTTCGAAATTTATAATCGATTTCTTCCAGTTTTTCTTTTCTCTTCCCCCCTCATCTTCAGCAGCTTTTTCTACTCGTATTTGTATTTCCTGAAATAAAAAAGGGGGGAAAATGAATTAGATCTGAATCTGAAAAAAAGAGGAAAATCAATCGATATTGTTGTTTTGAATTTTTAAAGTTCTTGGGAATGATATGCAGTAATGAAAACTTTGGCTGCCTACCAAAGGAGTACGTTTGCCGTAAGTTGAAAACGTAGGATTTAATGGGTGCTTTCCTTGAGTTTAACAGATGAACATATCATATCAGAATATGACACGTTAGTAAAACCATATGATAAATAACAAATGACTGTACACTGCGAAAAAAAAGGGCAGTTGTACATGTCCTGTTCGACTGGGCCAATTGAAGAAATTCAAGTTACGTTTTTCGTGTCTCGAAAGCGCAACTTAGAATACATATTACATTTATGTATAACATTGTTCTAACATAGGTATTTTAACACAAAATAGGACTTTTCCTGAAAAAACATAAAATTTTTTTCCATATTTCGATTCTACAACCCAAATTATACCTAGATATTAAATTTCATAAATTTTGGCGAGAAATTTATGGAGAAATTCAAAACTTTTTTTTCCAATTTGGGGACAAGAATAATTCAATTCGCTAACTTCTTAATTTATAGCAACCTATTTTCCCTTCGTTTTTTTCATTGTTCACGACGGAAAAAAAAGTCATCACCCATACTTTCAATTAATTTTAACAAAGTGCGTAAACCACATTTGGCGTTACTATCGCTAACAAATATGTCAAATTTCACAACGCACCAATATGTAAATTCACGTATATCTTAGGAAATTTTGAATAAAAAACTAATTTTTTGCAGCTATCCTTAGACACACATCTACTTTAAGATGATGGTAAAAATTTTATAGGTTATAATTTAAAATTTGTTTCGAAAAAATTATTAAAATTGTTTAAAAATACAAAATCAAAAAAAAAAAATCATAAAAAATGGAGGAATTTCTTTTGCCCATTTTTTACCTAAACCTAAATTTCGAAATGTGAAAGGAAAAACCAAATAATTTTAATAAAAAAAGAGATATTAATAAATATATACCAAATTCAATTAACACGGAGGAGCTAAAAGTTTGAGAGCTAAATTTTAAAAAACTACTCGTGCGATTTTTACAAAACTTGGTAGTTTGGCATAATTTGAGTCGTAGAATACAAATACAGAAAACAAATTGGCATGTTATTCAGAAAACGTCCGATTTTGTGTCAAAAATACGTATATCAAAACAATACTATATGTAAATATATCCTAGATAGCGCTTTCGAGACATGGAAAACGCAATTTGAATTTCGTCAATCGGTCCAGTAGATCGGGAGACATAGAACTGTCCCATTTTTTTCGCAGTATACATACATTTCTAAAATACATTTCGTGTACATACATCCTAAACGTGGATTTCTAAAACAGAAAGGAACAAAACACACAAAATTTTTATCCAGAAAAAATCAGCAATTTAATTTTGGGAAGTTCATAATAACTCTTGCTATAAAAAGATAAAATGTAGTAAAAATCTGTAGTTAATTTTTCCGAATTTCGCAACCTTATGGAAAACCTAAAATATGCATAAAAGCTATTTGCGAGTAATACAAAATTCCAAGCATTTAGCTTCTGAAGTACTGCTACTGAATAATGTTACGAATATCACCTGGAATACTTAAATTTCTAGAGACATTACATTTTTTTGAAGCGGGAAACGAGAAAAATGTGTAATGCCCTTGCCCGGATTCAAACTCCAGATTTCTCAGACACACCACGAGTGTGCTTCGGATTACACCACGAAGGCATGCGAAACGAAGGGAGAAAAACCTTATAACTTGAAACTGATAAGATATTAAATCAATAAACAAATTGAGTAGTTTTCCTGTTTGCTGAATATTTTCCAAATTTAATTCTTTATAATATAATGTCAAATAACAGTATTTCAACATACATATATAAATTATATTTACAAATATTTCAATAAATTTACCATTTAAAAATTTTGAACATTCACATAAACCACAGACATATATAATCTTATTTTAAAAACTTCAGAATTTTGTAAGGGTACTGTAATTCTTAATTTCGGTTAATTGCTCGAAGTATTTAAATTTTGAAAAGAAAATACTTTAATTACAATTAATTAAAATACTTAAAAAAATTAATACTTTTAATTAAAATTTTAGATAGAAAACAAATGTAAGAAAGAAGTATTTTGTTTTCATTAACAAATATAGGAAATTACGAAATTCATTTTCCTTAACTTCGTGATTGGCACGGTTATTTGAACCTGCTTATGAAAACCCGTATTTGCGCAATATTCGCTAGATAAATTTGTCCAATTACTTATTTGAGGCTCTGTTTTCATGAAATTCTATTCATTAAGATAATACTGATATCAAATAAATGGTAAAAGCAAAACATTTTAAATTATAAGCTAATATATATGGCAAGCGGTAAAAAACATCTTATGACAGGTTAAAGCCAGGCACTTAATTCAAAAGTTGGTATTTTCATTTTTAATTGCCGCATATATTTCATGCTAAATAATTTATGACACTCTTTTTCTGGAATTATTACATTATGCTCATTAGCTCTTGTTTCTTTATTATGTAACTGAAACTGACGTTCGTAATTTGGGAAAAAATATACTAAGTTCTTCTCCTAACCACTGCTCTCGCAAACTGCAAAATTCGTTTTTGAATTAATTCAATGGAAGCTGCCATCTGTGTCCCAGATGGCTTCCTTCACATTGCGACAGTTGAATATACTTTGACGGCGCAATACAATAAGCATGAGTGGGTGGTTTTTTTTCTTCTTTTGCATATCTGATGCTTTTGTTTAAGTAATGATAAATGCAAACACATTTACTTCTGCATATATAGAAATAGTGATGAATTTTCAAATACTAGTGGCTCTCACGTGAGGCCAAAATTGAACATTAAAAAACAATCAGAGTCAGAAGTACTTTGAAATTTTTTATCTTTGTTTATTACTTTATGTGATTATTACTTAATGATCAGGAGAAGCACTGGAGTAGTTAGAAATTTTGGGCCGTTAAATAGCTGGCACTGGAGTAGCCAGAAATTTTGGGCCGGCAGAATCGATTATAGATTGATACAACTGACCAACCGATGATATGATAACAATTAATACAATTATAAAATTTGTAAGGTATTTAATTTTATAACAGTTATTTTAATGCTTCAGTTATTTAAGGTTATCGGTTTGTAAGGATTATCTTAAGTTTATTAAATGTTATTTTAAGTTTTATATCTTTCCTATCTTATTCTAATTTCAGCTTACAATTTCCTGCCGGAATGTAAATTCAGAAACGCAGTTAATGCAAATGAGAAAGAGTACTATTTAAGTCGTGACTTCACCGACTTCGGGAGAGAGAGTCTGATTCCCTGACTAGCGAGCGTTTGCCTTTTGGCTACGTGTCTCTTAGCTATTGCTACGATCAGCCATACATTAGGCCCTTGCTTGGCTTCACCGATTTAATTAATACTTGGCCAACTAGTTAGATCTCTGATAGCTTCGTCTATACCTTTCAAATAGCTTAGTTAAGCTAGTTTTAGTTTAAATTATTATTATTTTAAGTTCAAGCCCGAGTGGTGGCTTTGTGTAAAGTTCCAAGTCGGAACTGATTGTAAATATACTGAAAAATAAAGGGTTATAAACTCTCTTTAAGTCTTAGTGTTCTGTTCACACACTTATACGATTATTCGCTTGTTAGTGTTCGTGGGGTTCTAAGTTAGGACTTTAGATTTAAATAGTAAAACCCCACAGATTATTTATTTTAGGTTAGTGCATCGCTCCTATTGTACCTAGCTTCAACTTGCAACTTCCTACTAGAATGAGGTTTTAGAATAGCGTTAAATACAAATGAGAAGGAGAATAGTATTTAAGTCAAGTTCAACTGACTTCGACAGAGAGAGTAAGGATTCCTGAGTATCGGGAGTTTGCCATTGGGCTAGGTCTCTCTAAGCTTTTACTACGCTCGGCCGTATTACGTGCCTTTTGATAGTTCTCTGGCTAATTTAATATTACGGACCAACTAGTTTAGAACTGTGTTAGCTTCGGATAAATCGCTTTAGTTAATCATTACTTAGTTCTCATTTCTTACATTTTGAGTTTAAGTCCAAGTGGAGGTTTTGTTGTACGCCCAAAGAAAGGGGCCGACTGTTAATCTTATTTTGAGCAAATAAAGGGTAATTAACCCTTCTTGAACTTACGTTTCTGTTCTTAAGCGACTATTCGCTTAGCAGTTCACTAGGTTACTCGACAGTTAATTCTACAGAATAAAAGGGAGGAATCCTAGAATTTCTAGTTAACTTACATGTCCTTTTGTAAAGAATTTTAATGAAGAGTCTAGCGACTGTTCACTGATCTTCTTACAACTATAAGGATAAAGTCCAAAGAAGATTTAAAGTACCCTTTCATTCACTCAAAAAATTAATAATAACAGACGCTCCCTCTCGGGCTTACAGGAAAACCTCCACTTGGGCTTTAACTTATGGTAGAAAATAAAAAACTAAACTAAATCTAACTAACTAAAAATTAGCCAAAGCTATACAGAAATAACTAACCGTGTTCGCCCGTAATTAAATCTCACCGGCGAGAGTACTAACAGGCACGTAAAGGGCCATTCCCCCTGGGGTTTATCTGAGTTAAAGCAGTCAGTTTCATGTGCCCTTTACCTCAAGGCTCGTTACTTTCACCAACGCTTTTTTCACTTTATACGAACGACGTTCCATACAACCCCCACACTACACTAGTATTATACGCAGATGACACTGTGATCTTATATGAAAATGCGTCTATGGCCGCAGTCGTACAAACATTACAAGAACACATCCACGCAACTAGAGTCATGGATGATCAAATGGAAAATAAAAACTGATGTTGAAAAGTCCGAAGCAGTCTACTTCACCAATAAAAAAAAACCTTCACCTGAACATTACTGTCAAAATGTACGATACCTGCATCCCCTGGGCTAAGCAAGTCAAATATTTAGGTGCTATTTTAGACCAAAGACTCACTTGGGCCCCACATATCACACATATCTTAAATAAGTTTCGGAGTACTAACTTTACTCAACCCCTTAATTTCCCGAAACACCGTTCTCTCTATAGAAAACAAAGTACTTGTGTATAAAATCATTTTGCGATCCATAATTACCTACGCCTGTCCCATCTGGGGTTTTGTATGTAATTCTAAGATGAAGAAGATATAACAAGCACAAAACGTCACGCTAAGACAACTTGCAAACTGTCAATGGTTTATCAGAAATGAGGCCATACATGATGAACTGGAAGTAAACAAAATTAGTAATTGTATTGCAAAAATTGCAAAAAAGTTTTCAAAAACAGAGAAAAAGTAAATAATGCTTCCATCCCAGCCATGAATTATGCCTATCAAGATAGAATTAACAGAAAAAGACCAGGAACAGTACTCCTGAGCCTAGCGTAATTTACCTTAAAGATACAATTTAACAAATTTATTGCAAACTTAATCCCACAATAGATATCTAGGCCACCAACTTATTTTAATCCATGATCTCATTCCTTATATAACACTGAGACTTCCTGGTAATTTAACTAAACTCAATTCTATCTTACAGTATTAGAATAAACAAGTTGTAAAATAATTATAGTAATTTTTATTATTTTAACCAAAACTCTATTAAGCCCCCGCCCCCCTCCAGTGTCTGACCTGCTGGAAATTGTACTTACTTCCAGGATCATCACTGGCGATCTGGACCAGTTAGCTCCACCCGCTCGAACATCCTACCTAGCTGCTGACTCTCTGCTATTTGAACCTTCGACGGAACACAGCACGTGCAGCTACAAACACCACACCATAAATTGCGGATACAGCAGAAAATATGTCTTTCTATCAACGACATTATTCTTCAAACCGGGATGCGAAGACTTAATTTAAGCATAGCACGAAAATTTTTTTCTTGGTTACGAAATATACAATGTTATGGTAGCCAACGCCATGTGATAACTTAGTAAATTACATTCAGGATACGGAAATCGCCAAGGAGCCGGAAAGAAGTGATAATTGTGTAAGGTTTTAGTTAAACTAACCAAGTTTTATTTTAATTTAAATCTTTTCTATCTCCTCTCTGTTTCAACTTCCTGTCAGAAGAAGCGCGCGTTTTTAGCTTATGCTAATTTTCTGAAGTACAACGAAGTACTATTTAAGCCAGAGGTAAAAACCTCTTATTGTGAGAGAGCTTAGTCTCAGACCACGGTCAATCTGCTCAACGTTCGTGTGACCAGCTAGCAGTTTAAATTTATAAGCCATAGCGCTTACTACGTGATAGCATTGTAAAACATTTTGAAGTGCGTTAGTATTAGTATATCTTGCTACGCACCCTTTTAGGCAGAGGCCAACTTCCGCGAATTGCTCTGCGAAGCAACCTTCGATTTAAGTTCTATTTTAATTTAGTTAAAGTTATTTGATTGTTAAGTTCGACCCAAGTGCGGTCATTTACTTTCTGTATCTCTCCCGAGTTGGGAAGTTTGTATTTAATAGTGATTTAATAAAAGAGGATTTCAAATCCCTTCACGTGCAGTTACTATCCAGCCCAGCAGTTACATCAGAACATAGCGTACCTTCCGCTCCCTGTTCCAGTTCAGGACTGAAAACTTGAGGTTAAGAACCCTTTACAGAATTTACCATGTTCTCAAAGAATACACACAGAATACACAGCCCTCATAATTGTACATAAGTCTTCCATGTGTCCACTAGCTCCGCTATGCCTGCAGTTCAGATTTTTCAACTTGCTGCCCTATGAGAAAAAACTAGTTTTGGAGAGGGGTCGGCTATGTTAGTTGTTTCCGTTAGAGAAATCCCAGTGGGAACAGCCCTTAAGATTACGCCGACGTGGCCCGAAGACAAAACACGTTCTACTGAGAACTTCTGAGTTCTTCCTCGGAAGTGACTGAACTTCCCATTAAACACTGGTGCTATTTTATTTACATAAAACGTGATACTGAAAAACCCATCTCAGAGGGAGTAGGTGAAAAATAAGAATTTAAAGGAAAGGGTTTCAAAATTAAAAATAGCTACTAGAAAATTAAAATAATCCCGACACAACAAATACAATTGATAAAATTAATCAACCGATGATAGATGAACACACACCGACTGAATACAGCAGAACTGATGATTGGTTAATACAATTTATTTTCCCAAAAGAAACACCTTACAATTCTGGAACTTTACATAAAAGTACCGTTCAGCTCTTCTCAGTATGACAGAGTACAAATAGTAGTTACCATTTCCACTACTCAGAACGATAACCATATGACAAGATACGAAGCCTCAGTGCGCAAACTCGCATAATGATCTCTTAGTACTATCAATATTCTGAGCTCAGATCTGAACTGGACTGAGCACTCATGTTCTCCCGGATCTTGTGTAGTTTTCAATCGGCCGCGAGAAATTTCAAATACCTTCGATGTTTCGAAATTGCTGAAAGGCATATACAGTTACATAGAGCCACATAAAGTTACAACTGTTAAGAGATCGGATCCGTTCTAGTTATACAGGGATCGGACCAAATGATTGCCAGGTCCCGGCGACTTATGCATATTTCTCGCCAAAATTTTCACTAATTAATTAGTCGTTAAAAGCATCGCCAGCACGGCGCTACCGTTTACTTAAATGTTAAATAGACTTGCTCTTGCAATTTTATTTTTTCTGCGGAACTTCATGCTGTTGACGCCTTTCATGTTACATTATATAAAAGGCACTACAATTTTACATTTAATTTTATTAAAATTACTTACATATATAAAAATTTCCTAACAGTATATATATTTTAATAAGGCAATATAAATTAAAATAAATAATACATTTAAAATTCACACCACATTCAATTCGGAATAAACCATATGCAAAATCAAAAATAGGAAATAAAAAAATAGAAATTAACATCTTTAGCCGCGGAACGAAAGGCTCTGTTTCTGAACCAATAAAGATAGAAATTTAAACAGAAAATAATCTCAGAAAAAAAATTCAAGCTTATCGAGATATATGCCAGTCCAAGCACTACAGGCCGACGTAAGTAGTCTAAAACTTTGTAGAATTATACCATCAAAAACATAAACAAATATACACAAATAAATTTTTAAATTTATTAGGTTAAAATTGTTAAAATTAGGTTTCAGATTTTACATTATGCCCAAAGCGGCGTTTCTTTCAACGCTTTGTGTGTTACCTTTATTTATTAAATATCATGTTCTTCGCATTTAAACCATAAAATTCAATTCAACTGCAATATCGTAAAATAATTTTAAAATGAGCATATGGGTTAGAATTTCGGATACACAGTCTCGCACTCTGGAGATAGAACTGTTTCTTTTTTTTCCCGTACAGTGTTACCATTGCTCGCTTTGAAATCGTTGAGTTTCTTAATCAAAAACTCTTAAATGCTTTACCAAATATGAAATAGATAATAAAACAAATTCAAAATTTGGGTTTCCAGATGCCCATATTCGGGTGGATACGTACGTTATTTAAAATTTGATGGCTCTAGATACCGTCGTTTTTTACCAATGCGAGAATCATATATGTATTTATGCAGATTCCTCATTATTTAATTTCTTTAAATATAATACAGGGCTGTAATATTTGGTGGCAACAATTTAAAAAGGGATTCGTCATTTATAGTGAATCGACACAAAATGACAAAACGAAATTAATAGCCCTTCTGGGCAAATTGCCCGTTTGGGCTAAAAATATAAGAAGCATAAAATATATTATTTTGAGTAGACCTTGTCCAAAAACATCATGCAAATATAAGCAATCCAATGCATGAAAAAAAAAACATACGCAAATTCTGAAGCCATATATTCCGCATTCACTATTAAAAAAAGAATAGCATTAGAATCATAAACAAGCAAATAAGCTTAAAATTCTAATAATAATAACTTTCAATGTACTAAGTGTACCGAGTCCAAAAAACAAGTAAAACAGACTCAATAAAAATGATAAACAGAAGTAATGCAATATATAAAAATTTAATAAATGAAAATTGATCTAAAAATATAAAGTTTTAAAAATTTCATAGCTTTAAGATTTTATATTACGTCCAAAGGAGCGGTTTGTTAACATTATGTATGTTACCTTTATTTATTAAATATCATGTTCTTCGAACTTAAACCACATAAAATTCAATTTAGCAGCAATGCCACAAAATATTTAAAATGAACTTATCTTCAGAATTTCCGATGGACACTCTCGTGCGCTGGAAATAAATTTTTTTTTTCCGTACTATGTTGTCATTGTTCGCTTTGAAATCCTTGAGTTTGTTAATCAAAATTTTCTTTAAAGTTTTAGAAAATTTGAGATGGATAACAAAAGAAATTCTAAATTCGGGCTTCCAAGTGCTCATGTTCGGTTAACATGTTTGGCAACAATTTTTCATTCTTATTGTTGTTGATAGATTTTTGATGAAATCGCATCATTTTGAATAGTTTCATTCTTTAAGAAATGTGGGTTTGGCAACGTTTTTCATCGTATTTCTTACGACACTTGAAATTAAAAAGTTTAAGAAACTTAGTACTTAAGAACTTGAAAAGTTTAAGAAATTTAGTACTTAAGAAATTGAAAAATTATTTCTTTTTGCAAAGGTAAATTGTTTAATTAATTTTTTAGGATAATTAATATTTATATTAAGGGATATTGCTTATTTCATTGTAATATTATGTTTTAATTATATATAATTTTAATTATAAAAAAGTTTTGCATGATTTTTTTAGGAAATAAAGCTCTTAATCTGTTTATACCATTTGAGTTCTTAAGATTTTGCAAAGGGAAGTTGGTTAATTTATTTATTAGGATAAGTAATATTTGCATTAAGGGATGCTGCTTATTTCATTGTCATTTCTTATGTATATAACAAGTTAAATGGCTGCGATATGACTGCTGACACATTTTCTCAGAAGATTACCTAAAGTATCATAACATTTGAAAATTTCAGAAAATGAATCACTCAAACTATCAAGTAAGAAAATTTTAAAAAATTTTGACTCATCCGAAATGGCATGGAATTATTTATATTATTGTAGAATTTTTGTATAATGTTTTATGTAGTTACGGTGGTGGATAAGAAAGGGGATATAAATTATGTTTTAACAAATGTTTAACACACATCTCATGCTAAAAATTCAAGATTTTCTTAACAAAGTAAAAATAGTTGGAAGAACTTACGGGGCTATCGGTCCCAGGTGTGACTTTTAGGCATTTTCCCGGTACGTTTAAAAGCCAGACGAAGGCTGGCCGCACAGCGTCTAGTATTATGATATATGTCAAAATAGGAAAAAAGATAAAGTAACAGCAAACTGAAAAGGTAAATAAGCTATTGAACGTAAAATGAATAGTACATTCTGAAAGAGCAAAATTAATTCCAATCATAAACTTACTGAATTAATGATTGAATTTACATAGTCTTATTTATTGCAACAACAACAACAACTAGTGATGGTCCGAATATGTAAAAATATCACCAAATACTCTTGTCTTTCACCGACGAATTTGGAGAGCCTGGATATTATCTAATTTCTGTCTTTCACCGTAACATGTAAATGTATATAATACTAAATGTCATATTAGCATAGGCAATTATGAATTCGAAATCCATATTAGTCAACTAACTGAGCTTCATTTAATGTTTTTGAGCAATTCAAGACTATTTTAATGATGATGAAAATTTATTAATAACAAAACCGCAATGAAACGATCTTAATAAATTATGTTAAAATAACATGCCGAATAATGATTATTGAAGCAGTTAAACAAGAAGCATCAGCGTAATATTTGCAAATTTTGCAGGACTAGTTATAATAAATGAAATAATAAATGGATTCATGGATACGTAACAAGAGAGGCCGTTTGTTGAGGCAAAGAAACTTATGCTATACATTTTCAGGTCCTTTATTGCCTCAGGTGTTAGGACCACTTCGGTGTTATTTAATACTTGCGGACGAAGTACACGTTAGCACTAAGTACGTGCGTTTTTGTTAAAAAGAGGTTTAATCAAATAAAAGGGCAATTTAAACCCTTTTCCTGCTTTCTATTTCTTCACGCCTGCGCAAGAAGTCGTGAAGTCGCTTATTACGATCGTATCTTTGCATGATATCGATAAGAGTTAGACACAACTAGTGTCGTAGCACTTGTCCATGTTAAAGTTTACAAAGTCATCGGAATTAAAATAATCCCGTTTTACGTCACTCATTTTATTTAAAAACTGCTTTGTTACAATATGTATAAAAACTATTTCTTTAATTCATACCTCAATCATCAAGTGTTTTTAGCCATTATTCTTATATAACTAAAATTCATATATATTTATACAAAAAGTTAAATCTCGACCTAAGCGCTTTTTGTTGGCCCATCTATGGCATAATTTAGGTGTACTACTGTATTTTGATTTGGCTTCACTTAGCTGCCAGTCATTTTGTGAAAGATACTTCAACTCTTCGAGTCAACTCTTCGAACAACTAGAAAATTGATTTTGTATCTAAATCTAATAATGCTCACCCTTCCAAGTATTCCCCGTTCAAAGTATCAGAATGTTTTGGAGTATTATTAAAAACAAATACTCCAAGGAAGAAAAAGGGTCTAAAATTTGGCTTAAAATTCAAAAAAGATTTACCTTTGATTGTCAGTGTCTATAGAAACGGTATACTAGCATGTATAAGATGAGCATGAGAACATAAGCGTTTTAAATTCCAAAAGGAAATTTAAAACTTAAACAAGCACACCGAAGAAGAATTACTTGAATAATATTCTTTGGTAAGTTTTAATTTTATGCGAAATAAGTAGTGTTGAAAAATTAAATAATAAAAATAAATTAAACAATTAAATATCTAAACTTTGTTTACATTTTAAGGAATAAAAATCGTAATAAATTATGCAGCTATGAGAAAGTAACTCTCTCTCTCTCTATATATATATCTGTAGGATCGGTACTTACGATCTAGGAGTATGATGTCTGAAAATTTACTTTAGAGATGGTTGTCTAGGGGTTCTCAATAATTAATCCGATTTAGGGAAAACTCGAAGATCTAATGGAAACATGAATAGTTGCTACAAACTACAAAGTGATTACATTCATTGATGGAAACAGATGATATTATTTACAGATGAATACAAATTAGCGTCTTTTACATTCAAACGTCTTTCAGTCGTGTTACCGTCTTAATGGCCGTCTTAATATAGTTTAATATTTACAAATCAATACCTAAGTTGACTTGAGCTAGTTCTTTGTGGACAAAGTTTGTTATTATACAAGAAAATAATTAGAAAAAAAACTGAAAACGGACTTCGCTATGGAGTCAGATTGATTTTCTACACACTGAGAGATTTAAATTATTGACGTAAGAAAAAAAATCTGTACTGGAAAGGAAATAAATTAAAATCAGTACAATTCCTCAGACTGACTTTCTGTCTTTTAATGAAATGAATGGCTTCTTATCGAAAGAGTATCGTAGACAAGCGCATAGCAAACTTAAGGACCTGTTTGGTTCATGGACACTTTACGTGCTTCCGAAGGATTCGCTACATTTCCTGCAAACTCACTATAAAACGGAGATAGGCAAAATCGCTGTTTCAAGAAATCAGCTCATAACCGTTCGCTCGCTGAATTGAATCAGTTCCTTTTTATGACTCACCACTCGCCAGCAACCTCAATAGAAACCTTGATATACAACCTTGATAAAAAAGATCAGGATCAGGGAATGTATTAAGATAGATATGTGAGACCATAGCGAGGAGAGAAACGAATTTAAGAAGCGGTAGAATCAGAAGATTCAGCCCAAATAGCCGCTAATTCTCTGGACTGATTTCTTTCAGCTGTAATTTTGAAATTCTTTAGAACCTCTTTTAGCATAGAACTAACAATAAAATTATAGAATAAAAGAATTTTAAACAAGATGGGGAACGATGATAGTTATACTTACTTTTAACATAGATGGATAAACATTCCTTTCTTCCTGAAACGGGAATCAAACTTACTCGGCAAGCTTCAAACAAGAGTTGTTGGTTGGTTAAACTATAGAAGAGTTACAGTTTTTTTTGACGAATCAGAATTCGCTCGCTCAGAAAAGTGAATCAATTTGGGAACGAATAGCCAGATGTGCTATTTGTTCAGTGAACACCTTTTTCGTCAGTGAGAGGGGAAAATGATTCTTAATTGATATCCAATTAAGTTACTGACTAAGTCTGTAATCTATCTATGTACATAGACTGGATGATAGGATTTCGATAAAGAGCAGTAGACCTTTTGCCAAAAAGAAAGGATACTTTCATGTAGAGGACGAGGATGTTACTGATTCCCGCATTCATTTTAATGAGCTTCAAAGGTATTGCTTTTAGTGCGGGCGAACTAGCCCGCACTAAAAGCATCATTGTCACTACAGCTATAACTTGGAATGATTGTCATATATTTTCATTTTTTTGGCATTATATAGAATATATATATATATATATATATATGTATATATATATATATATATATATTATATATATGTGTGTGTGTGATATACCAAATGTAGTCGTAGCTCAAAGTATCAGACGATAAGTTTAAAGAAAAAACAGGATCCATCTATTAATTACCATGAAAAACAGCAGTTACAAAAATCAGATCCTTGGAGTAAATAAAAAAAACAACTAATAACTTTTTGTATTGAAGTTTAATCCATAGTTACATTAATGAAAAGGCCCCTCGATATCAAGATCAAGATAAAGATAGTACTTTCGGTTCAAGGTGTCAAGTACTAATGAGTTTTAACCTATATATCAAGTAAGGCCGGAGACCGCTCACTTTTGTTTAGATAAATCAGAGGTGCTTAGCACCGGGCCCTTAGGCAAAAGAATGGTCTATGTGGAAAAGTCATACAGGAAGGCAGTCATGAAATTATAAATTAATATACTTTTGTAGATTTGAAACATTCTAAAAATTTTTGAGCAGGTGCTGGGTGCGTACTATTTGCAGTGAGGAATTGAGTGACTGAAATGAACATGAGATACGGAGAGTAAGTCAAAATCAAATCACGTAACCCGAGGTCGCGTTCTGGTTTGTTGATAAATACTGCTGTATTACTCAAAGTTTTATTAATTTAAGAGTAAATAACTCTTGTAGGCCTATAGTATTGCAATCTGCTACATAATAATGATCTAATAACTATGGAGAGGTGAGTTTTATGCTACGTAATTCTTGTTTAATTAGATAGAATTAGATTATTCCTTTTTTGGGCGTGGGGGTCACATGGACCAATCATGTTGCAGGATAATCTGTTAAGCGATTTCAAGACGAAAAATAATAGTCTATAAGGCTATTTCAAATTACTCTTCACAAAGTCCGTAATTTGGCTTTGCCAGATAATAAAAATACACTTAAAACTCAACACAAAAATAGTTAATCATATCACGAATTCTTGAGTATATGAAATGCAATTAAATACTGGGTTCTATTTACAATATGTACACTTTCACCACTTTGATTTGTGATGAATAGAACGTGGTCGCTTAACCAGATTTTCTTCTGTTGGATCATAGTTTGCGAAATTTTTAATAGCATTATATGGTGAATTCTGAACTTGGGTAAAGAATTTGTGCGAAATTATTAAGATCTGTTCTCGTATTTCAGGAATTTTCAGGTCTTGATATAGCTGGATATTTCTGATAAACCAGGGTGCCGAGGTTATTGAGCGTAGAATTTTATTCTGTAGATAGCTAAGTTTCTTTCTATGGGTTTTGCAAGCCGTGGCCCAAATGGGGATTGCGTATAAGAGAATTGGTCGAATAAGCATCAGGTAAAGATTGCGTTTAGTATTCAGATTTAATTTAGAATTTTTCCCTAGAAGCGGGTAAAGAGCCATAAAAGCTGCATTAGCTTTGTTGGTGATATAACTGATGTGTTCTTTGAAAGTGAGCTGTGCATCAATATACACTCCAAGATATTTGTACGAATTGGCCGAAGGGATAAGAGTATCATGAATTTTTATATTGATATCCAGAGGGTAGTTTTTCTTATATCTTCTGTACATAACTATACAGCATTTGGTGGGATTAAGATTGATTTTCCATCTGGTGCACCATTTTTCTATTATTTTAATTTGGCTATTCAGTTTGTCTATTGCATGTTGCGGGTTTAAGGAATTAGTAAGTATTACCGTATCATCGGCATATTTAAGGATTTTTGCATTTTGCGGCTTGGGCATGTCACTTGCATATAGATTAAAGTTTGCTGGAGAGATGACGGAACCTTGAGGTAGTCCTCTATGAATATTTTTATGTGTGGACAAAGCATCACCACAGCGGACTTGGAAGGTACGATCTTCTAAATAGGAAATCATGAGATTTAAGAAACTTGAAGGAGGGTTTAATTTCGATAACTTGCATATTAAACCAGCATGCCACACTCGATCGAAGGCCTTTTCGAAGTCGAGGTAGCATGCGGCAACTCCGTTTTTCTTCTGAAATTCTACGGCAATGAATTCTATGAGATTAAGAATTTGATGCGATGTTGAATGAGCTTTTTTAAACCCGAACTGCTGATCGTCTGTATCAATTAATTTGTCAGTGAAAATTTGGAGTCTTGAGGCAATTACGCGTTCAAACACTTTGCTGATAGCGGGTAGAAGGCTGATAGGTCGATAGCTGGATACTTCTTTTGGATTTTTGCCTGGTTTCGGGATCATTATTACAATTGAATGTTTCCATTTTTTCGGAAAATAAGAGAGCCTAATACATGAATTAATTAAATTGCACAGTAGAATTATACAGTTTTTCGGTAGAACTTTAAGGGCTTCATTACTTATGTTGTCAAAGCCTCTGGCTTTTTTATTCTTTAGCTTCCTGAGGATTTCTTGGATTTCTTTGGGGGAGGTAAATTTTACATAATCTCTGTTACTTTTAAGTTTAATTTCTTCGACTTCGTTATTGATAGTATAGTCAAAAGGACTGATTTCTTCATGTTTCTCGAAAACTTTTTCAAGGCTCTCCGCCATGACTTCAGCGATTTCCGTTTCTGAGTTGTGTGTCATACCTCTGTGCGTAATAGGGTGATGAAGATTTGCTTGGTTATTGCGAAGGGATCTTGCAATTTTCCAAACCATGTTGGGTTGCATTTCTAAATTTTCAAGAAAAGAGTCCCATTTATTGGAGCGATAGCTAATTATTTCCTGTGAAATTTGACGAGTGAGGTAATTCACGTGAGTCTTGTCGTTTGGATCTCTTGTGAGTTGCCAATTTTTCCTGCATCTATTTCTTTCTTTTATAAGGTTTAAAATATAATTCGGGAGTTCTTGCGGAGAGTAATTTTTCTGCGTATAAGTTGCTGTGGCCAGTGCCTTTTGAATATGTCCGTTAAATTTGTTAATTTCATTTTCAACTTCTTCGGGATGGTTAATTACTATGCTACTGGGGATATTAATAAGTTCATTTTTATAGATAGTCCAGTTAACTTTAATCTTCGGTTTAATGAGAGGTGGGTAGAAACCATAAAAATCGAATTTTACAGGGAAATGATCAGAGGATAATTCTTCCGTCACTTCTAAGTATGGAGTAGAGTGAATATTTTTCAGTATCAGGATGTCAAGGATATCCCCTCTTCCATTAAAGTGATATCTCGTTGGAACATCTGGAGCGATGATTCTGATGTTGCTATTGAGTGCATAGTTATTAAGAATATTTCCGTTGTTGTTATTGATGCTGCAATTCCAGTTTGTATTCTTGTAATTCCAGCTTGTATATCGCCGGCGATCAGGGTTGGGTAATCAAAATTGGTCAGGTTATCTAAGTCAGAATTAGTTAAAGTATTCCTGGGTGGGTTATATACTGAAATAAACAAGAAAGGAACGTTGAATCCAGTATAAATTAGAGCTGCAGTGGTTTCCACTCGGCCTGTATTCGGGATATTGAAGGTAATGAGCTTGATATGATTTTTAATTAGTATGGCGGTGCCGCCTCCGCTATTATGAGTGCGATCTTGTCGGATGACATTATAGCCTTGAATTTTGAATTTAAGATCTGGGTAAAGATGGGTTTCATTTAACATCATTACTTCGATATTGTGTTTGTTCAGATAATTCGCCAATTCATATTTCTGTTTATTTACTCCGTTGGCATTAAAGAAGGAGACTTTAAGGAAACTAGTAGTATTTGCAATAAGGCTTGGGTTAAACTGTGGGCCTCCAGAAGTCATAATTTTAGTTCATATAACATTCGATCGCTGCCATGCCGATCTCGAATTTCTCTATTAAAGTCTTGGCAGACTTGAATTTCATGAAAAATGCTTTGGCTTGCATAAGTTGCGTTTTAATCCATTCGAAGAAATTTGACGTTTCCTGATTGGATGGTTTTTCTCTGCTCGACGCTGAAGTTGGGTTAGGGATATTCTGTAGATTTCGCGTGACATATGATTCTTGTGATCTTCAATCTACGACTAATATCGCCTTCTATGAGTCTTGATTAGTAAATCAAACTGATTGCCATAGGCCAATAGCGGTAGTAATTAAGAAATGATGCCCTCTGGCATCAACACCCGGAGGCGAGAAGGATAAGCATAATCAGATTAGCAATATTAAACTGACATTGTTACATCAATGGCATTTGAACTTGAACTCAGGCAATAATCTTTAGAGTTGCAGGAAGCAGGAAATCATTCTGTTAATGCATGGCATACTACGGTAATTTTATTCCCGACATGGGATAAATCAGCATTTTTAAGACAAAGAAATTTAAGCAAAAATAGGCAGGATGTTCGTTTGAACTTAATTAGCAATTAACATTGCGCATTTTAAACACCGTGGGGTGTAATGGCACAGGTCCCGTGTATGCCCATATCTTTGGCATTTATGACATTGAACGGGACCTGGCCGTGATTTATATTTCACCATCTGGACATTAAGGCCTCTCAGCTTCTTAATTCCGAATATCTGCTTTCCTTCTTCGCTTCGTTGGACGTCAGCCACGAAAACTGGCAAATTGACGATATCTCTGTTCTTGATGGCAGTGATTTACCTTATTTTTTTCGACTGGTATGCCCAGATCTTGTATTTCCTTCTGCAGGATTTCGATTTTGGCGGTGGCCGGAAGTTTCTTAATAACTGCCTTAATAGGCTTCTTGGAATTCATTTGAAAAGTATGAAAGGGAATTTCCTTATTTTGCAAATATTTGGTGATTTCGCGGTAGTGGTCGGGTTCGAAAACTCTGATTGTGAGTCTTCCTCCTTTTAGGTCTCCTGTATAATTTTTGATGCCGAGTACATCTTCAAAATCGTCTTTTATCTTATCCCAGTTTCCATTAAAATCGGCGAGAACTATTGGTGGGATATGACTCGCGGTTTTCTTTGGGGTTTCAAAAGGAGTACCATTTTGAGTCCCGTCATCCATGTTAACCTCATTTTCTAATGGTTCAAAAGTATTTTGCTGGCTTGGGTAATCCTTTTCCGTATTCGAATGATTTCTTTTATGTGTTTTGCGAGGAGAGGTAAAACCTTCGCTATCAACTGTTTTCTTTTTGCGCGTTCTTCCGCTAGAAGTTCTTTTTAGGTTAGCTGAATTCGATCCCTTTTTTGGGGTAGCTGGTGTTTTTAAGAATTTAGCGTTACTATCAGGTGTGCGGTTAGCACTAACTATTTCTATTTCAGGTATTTTACCATTTTCCTTTTCCTCTAAGTTATCATGTATGATACAAAGATTTTTAAGTTGTTCTTCCATAATCGTAAGCCTAGGATCAGCTTTCGGTAAATTAGAATTTTTTAAACTCTCAATTTCGTTTTGCAAGTGGTTAATTTGCATAGATAGGTGATTGTAATCGATATGACCTCCATTACTCTCACGTATCTGCTAAATTAAACTACGTACATTTTTATCCTCTAAACTGCTCATTTCTTGCTGCTTAACCTAAACCATTGGCCCGGTAATGCATGCTCAGAAATAAACAAGTCAAAAAGAACTTACCAGACGCTTCAGACGCTGATGAGACAGGTAATCTACTGAGAAAACACGAGTGCTGTACACTAAGTGCGAATATAACTCGCCAGAATTCTCAAAAATTCTCCCGATTTTAAGAGTATGAATGCAAAGAACAAGAAATTACAGATATCAGCAATACAATCAGCCCCTCGATAGAATGGCGAGGAGAGTGGTTCGAAAACCAGGGTGCATGGGTCAAAGGACCCTACCCCTCATCGAATGCATAAGTATGATTCTAATAAATTGGCAAGTACAAAATAACTTAAAAATAAGTAATAATAGATTTTTTTTAAAATATATAATTATATATATGAAAGGTACTAATTAAAGTAAGTAAAAACAAAAGGAAGGCGGGTCTATTATCAATAACTTGCCCTATGAAAAGTAAAATTTAAAAGTAAATAAAGCCATTCAAAATCCCACGAAAAAACCGAAAATGCCTGT
The DNA here is from genome assembly GCA_000611955.2 of Stegodyphus mimosarum. Lineage (NCBI taxonomy): Eukaryota > Metazoa > Arthropoda > Arachnida > Araneae > Eresidae > Stegodyphus > Stegodyphus mimosarum. The sequence continues at coordinate 579,105 of KK114333.1, read as the reverse complement.
TTAGAAAGAGAAGGCCGCTGAGCTGGTGACACACTAATTATATGCGTAAAGAAAAAAAAATCATGATGTTAGGTAACATGCGAATACAGAGGTGCACTCAATCCGATTAAATGTATAAAAATATAGAACAGGAGAGGAATACAATGCAAATAACACTTGATAAATACAAAATACAATAATGCAACAGAATTGTCGTACAAGTCATTACAACAAAATAATAGGCATTAATCAAGATTAACATTTAAGATAGCCCGAGGGCGTCTAACATTGACAATATCATTGACATCATAGTCATAAATGGTCATGGTGGGATTGTTAAGATCCCCCAGACCTTCAAAAAACTTACGTGCCAGACGGCAACAATAACTTTTAATATATTCAATTTTAAGTTCGTCATGCAAGCGCTGATTTCTAATGTACCATGGGGCACATACTATTTGGCGTAGAACACTGTTCTGCGCTGTTTGTAGTTTTTTGCGAATAGACTTACAAGAGTACGCCCACACAGGGCAAGCATAACAAATAATAGAACGCAACAAGGATTTATAAATAAGTAACTTATTATCTATAGATAGAACGGAGTTTCGAGAAATTAAGGGGTTAAGTATTTTTTGACGTACTCGAAACTTTTTAAGACTACTTGTAATATGTGGGTTCCATGATAACCTTTTGTTGAGGATCACCCCAAGATAAGGGACTTGCTTGGCCCAGGGGATGGTCTCTCCATATAACTGTAAATTTTTAGGAGTTTTCACTTTTTTGGTGAACAGGATGGCTGCCGTTTTATCAACGTTTATCTTGATTTTCCACTTCACTAGCCAAGTCTCTAGTAATTGTAAGTGGTTTTGTAATCGTTGAATTGCTGAACCAATAAATGCACTTTGTGTGAGGATCGCAGTGTCATCAGCATACATTGCGAGTGTCGTGTCAGGTGTGGTGGGGATGTCGTTCACGTATATGTTGAAAGCCCCTCGATATTCCTTTGCGAGTTCTTTTATAAAGCTCTGGAAAGGCGGAGCTTCCAAGAAATGACGTCATCCTCGTTAGCCAATCCAATTCGCTTTAAATATTTCCAGAACATTCAATAAATGTAAGTGTAGAAAAAGTGGGAAATCAACTTGAATATGGGGCTGTGAATTTAATTCCACGTACTTTCAAATAAAAGATCGTCGCCATTAAAATGAAAAGAACATGCATTTAGAATTGTGACTGGGGAAAAACAAAAAGAAAAGACGTAATTTAAGTTAGGGTTTTAAGTGTATTTTTGACTATGGAATTTTATTATTACATATGTATAATTCTATAATAATATATTAATATATATATATATATAATTCTCTTGTAAAATTATGCGAATCCTGTTAGATGCATTAAGAATGTTATCTATATTATTCTTTGTTAATGAAATTTATGATGGAATATCATAGTATAAGTTTTTTTTGTCTTTAAAGACTAGCTGCTATGTAGGTTACACATAAAAAAAACCACAAAACTTCCTACACAGATACTATTTAAATAGAATTCTTGGAAAGATTACTGTTACCCCAAATTTGCTGTTACGTTTGGTGGGCTATTAGAGGAGGATTTGACAAGTTATCAAATCCATTATTAATAAAAAAATATCTGATGTGGGCACCACATTACTTCCTCGTACGGCCTATTAAATTATGCAAATTTTTTTGCTGTACTTCATTTAATCTTATTTCCTCGAATTTCGTTACAGATATACTCTCATTCAATCAATTCAGTTCTCAGTTCGCGGCAAGGAAAAAAATACATAAAAGCTCAAAACATCTTCATTAAAAATTCTAAAACACAGAGAAACCTAAAACACCAAATACAGTTAGAAAAGTTATTTTTATAACTAAAATTTCTACAGGGGAGGAAAGGCAATTCGGCCAAAGGGCAGGAAAACCAAATTTTCAGTGCACGAAAATCAAAGTGAACTTTTGGTCTCCTTGGGCACTTTACTTTACGGAAGGCGGGGACGCCTGATGCATACCTTAGGTTAACAGGCATAGTCCCACGCTCTCCCCATTGCCTGTTTTTATATAGCTCCACCAGAGCCGAGGGAGCGGACAAGACAGTACCAGTACGGTCCCTGCCGAGCCTGATCCCAACCTGGGTACAATACCCGGGTTCTAGTCCTGTGAAGAATAAGGTACAATAGTACCTGATATTTTACCCCCGTGGTTGAGACTGTCTAAGTACAGATCCTAGCCAGTACTTCCCAGGAATTCTCCTGAGTCAACCCCCGGGGGGGTCTCCTTGGGCAGAAAGACACTGATGTTGGTGCACCAACTGATTTATTTCACTATTCTACTAAGAATTTCAAATGTAAAGAAATGACAGCCCTGTTAGGCCGAGCGCCACTTTTTAATTGTTGATAATTCTAGAACTATTGCATGCAGATTAACTAAAAGCGTAAAACCCTAACCGAAATGAAACAACAACATAATTCTTCCACTTTTGAAGCAAAAAATGCCTAATTTACCAAGTATAAGAATAAAAATACTGAGCTCGCGGAGGGAAGTAACAAGATAATTATTGGGATATATATATATCCATACGATTCGTGGCGCCAATTGCAACGAAAAGGACAGATGCACAACTACGTGTTAGTCTCATGTACAAAACTTCAACACTCAACGGGTACTCGTTTTTGAGTTATGGGAGTTGCGTATGTAGGTACCTCCTGAAAAAAATCTCTTCTGAATACATTTTAAATCCATTTTACAAACTGTTTTGGAAAAAAGAATTTTTTATTCTGCCCTTACGTACAGATGTCATGCAAAGGAAAAAAATATATCGTTCAAATGGATTCGAGAGAGGCCAAAATTTATATTTCGTTAAATATGATATCCGAAATTTTTCTTGATTACAGCACTTCTTTACTTCGGTAAAGAAGTAAAAAAGCTAAGGAAACAAAGATCACGTTTTCAATTATTGGCTCAAATTCCAGATCATGCGTCTACTGATTAGGAAATTTTGGATTTGATTCTTGGCACTCAGAATTTCTTGACAAATAGACATAGAAACTTCAAAGCAGTATCAACGCTAAACTATTATGAAGACAACTAGATTAAAATTTGAAGGAGTGTAAAAGATTTAGATTTGAACTGCTCCAGGGAATTCTTTTGAAAAATGAAGGTAAAAATAAATTTGGGTAAAAATAAATAAAAAAATATAAAATTAAAACTTGAATTAAAGAACTATAGCAAGGGTTAGTATAGTTTTAACTTATTTTTTTAACAATTTTATTAAAGAGAAAATATTAAATGGTTGGGAAGAAATTTCGAGATATGTATTTAGAATGCAGTCAAGTTAATGTAATGAATGCCAAAGCTGAGGGAATATTTTGAGACACGTATTTAGTTCGAAAAGGTTTACTGAAAACTGCAAAAATGTGTTATCGGAAATAGAAAAAAAAGCATTATTTAACAATTTTACACATATTTAATAGCTTGATTGCAAGAGTTATAGCAAATCTAGAATAAAATTTCCATTACCACGCTTAAATAGAAAATGATTTTACGTTTTCGATGCATACTTCTACATATTGTAAAGTAAATTAAAGTTGGAGCAAAAAGGCATTGCTATCAAATGAAAAGCTAAATATTATTATTTAAATTAAAAACTTATACCTGAAACAATTACTTAATGTTTCATTTTTGTAACGATTTATGTTTATGCGAAAAATTTAATTCTAGTTAATTTATCAGTTGCAAAGTAATAATGTATTTATTTATAGGGTCAAAAAAACATTTTAATTAATAGAAAAGGGGAAGAATAATTTAATTTTTGCAGTTTTTCTTCTCCAAAGGGAAGACTTGCATGACAGGTCATAAATTTAATACAGCTAAAGAGAGTCAGTAAACTGCAACGAAAGGCGTAAATAGTATTCCGAAAGATGAGTTTTAAAAAAGAAGTAGCTGTATGAAAATTCTGTATGAAACCGCCAAGCGTTGAATAGACTTCCAAATATTTGCATTTTGAAGGCTAATAAGTAAGTACGCTTGCTATTTTCTGCAATTTTCGATCTCGCAAGAACGGAAGTCCCAAAATTGTTGATGCCCTGTGTACGTTAGTCAAGTGTTACATATATTTTGGATCATTCGGAAAGTTCTTCTGTTTTGCAAATCGAAGTGCGTTTTCTTCGTTATCTAGTTACTACTGGTATAGTGCGATCATGACAGAAGCCGATGCGTAAATGCAGTTTTTCTGTTCGCGTTGCGCAATTCTAGTATAAGCTGGGACATAATATTTTTTCAGCGAAGTGTTAAAGAATGGAGAACCCGAAACTTTCATTACTTTAAGGCTGTTTCATTTAAAAAAGGAAGAAATGCTAGTCAGACTGGCCATAAAATCTGTGCATTATATAAGTAAAGTGCTGCTTCTGATGAGAAAGTTGCATAATGGTTTGAGAACTTTAAGCGCGGAAATTTCAGGCTTGAATATGATGCCAGTTCTGGATGACCATAATCTGCAAACAAGGACTTATTAAAAGAAGGTATCGCTGAAAATCATCCACGTTGTACAGTTCAGGAACTATCAAACAGGCTGCATATACCTTTCAGTACAATACATAATAATTTGAAGAAGAATGCGTGTGTAAGTGATTACGATGAAGGAGTTCGCTATACTTTAATCAATTAGAATGCGCTTGCTCGAGACTCAGCAGGTCACTTTTTGTTGAAAAGAAGCTTCTTTTTTGACAGAGGAAAAAGAAAGAAGCTATAAGAAGAAGAAAGAATTTACAAGTCGCCCAATCGGTAGAGTGGTTAGCTTCGCTGGCTGCCGTGCCGAAGGGCTCTGGTTCGAATGCCGGAGAAGGCATGGATGTTTGTTGATGTATAGTGTCGGTGCGGCATGGTGGCACTTTAAATATGCTGCGAGCCGAAAGTCCTCTCTTGTGGTTTGGTGGAAGGAGAGAGGGCTGGGAGACCTTCGGACCTGTCCCCTCGGGATGCTCTTCATCAAAATTGGGGGCGGAGCTGAGCCAAATCGCACTGTCACTTGTTAGGTGCTCAAGGCTGTTGCCAACGACAGGCGTAATCTTGCGCTCCTTGACACGAGTATTCTCGTAGGCTTGGGCTGACTTTGTCAGACAAGTGAGCATGAGTAACAACAACAAGAATTTACAAAGGAGCTCTGTTTTTGAAGTAAAGAGCTCATTACTGGAGAAGAGATGGGGATTCTATACAACAACATTACAAAGAAAAGATCCTGGGATAAACCAGAAGAACTACCTTTAGCAGCATCAAGAAGAGACTGCATTCGAAAGAAATGTAATGTTTCGTATATGGTGGGACTACAAAGGAATGGTATACCATAAATTGTTGCCACCAAATTAGGCGATAAATACAGAAACGTAAGTTTCCCAAACGGCAGTTTTAAAAGTAGAAATTGAAGGAAAGTGGATGGAACTGAGCAGTCGCCAGGTTGTTGCCTTCCACTGTGATGGCGCTTGGTCTCACATTTGAATGAATGTCAGACTAATTGAATAAAGCTGCGGCGACCTCTGTCATGTCCCTATTTTCACCAAACTTCGGAATTTAATCTCTTCAGGTCACTTCAGAATTTTTTGAACAGTCTAGAGCAGGCTTAGCCAACCTATGATCCGTGGGCCAAAGAGTGATCCAGTTCATAATTTTAAGTGACCCGATGAAGTTATGAACAATATAATATATAAAAATAAATTGTAAAACATAAATATGAAATGAATACTTGAAGGACCTGTAAAAAATAAACTGAAACTAAAGCATAGCAATAACATTGTTATTTGACTACAAATATGCAGTAAATAACATGCGTTTTTATTTTTAAACAATTAAAACTATTACATAATTTCAAGGTGAAATGGATAACATTTTATGGTAATTATTGTTTTAAGTAACCAGTTATTTATAATATCAGCTTTACGATCACTTATCCGTTCTCTCTCCTCACTAGAATGCAAATCAGTTTGAGAGTATTTAAGTCAAGTGCTTAGGATAGTAAGACAGAGCATGTTTTTACCTCTCGAGGAGGTTTCACCATCTCTGATAAGACTACAATTCTTCAGCTTTGGGTTATTGCTGCCAACATTTAATTCGTTACGCCGGTTTGAAGTTTTTATCTAACTTTGCTTTAAATTAATTGTGTAGTCTTTGACTGCTAGACTTAGCTTAAAATTTGAATTTCACTGCTAATTTAAGTTTGAAAACTACAAATGATGGTTGATTCGTATACACGAGACTTGGGTTTTATATGCAAATTCTGATTTAATAAAAGGTTTGTTTTTAAGCTTTTTCAAGACTTTGTTGTTACTTCGGACCAAGCGATAATTCGCTCCATGTCTGCTAGGAGTTTGATGTTAGCTTATGCTACCAAAGAAAAACAAACTCTATAAATTTAGCAATAGCGACCCATAATCCCTCGACAGACATTTGGCAACACTAATGTCGTTATTCAGTTCTTTTAGCTCACTTTCATTCGCAGGACTTGTTCAGTAGTGAAAGAATAAATTCGGTACCAAAAAAAGCTGACTACGGTACATTGCGGCATTTGGCTCAACTTATTTTCACACATGAAACTTTTTGAGCAGGAACAGGATCAGTAGCCGTGCCAAAAATTCAGATGCTGATATTAGTATTAAGAAGATTTGTAGACTAATTACATATTCTTTTGAAAGAAGAGGACATGAAAAATGAGCGACTCCTTCGCCAGGACTGAAACCGCGGACCTCTGGAATTCGCGCCCAGCGTGCTGACCACTACACCACGAAGGACATGCGAAGAAGGTAGGAGAAATACCTTACGTACTCCCTCTTTTAAAAAACGACTGGGTTTGAGGGAGTATGTAAGGTATTTCTCCCACCGGGATTTGGATACCACCGGGATTAAAAATACCAATCATCATCCACCACCTTTTTTTTTTTAATTCGGGCGCCAGTGTAGAGACATTGGGTATTTTTGAAGCAGAAGTCATGAAAATGTCCAACGCGTTCCTCGGGACTTGAATCACATACCTCTGAAATACGCGCCCAGCGTGCTGATCACTACACCACGAAGGCGTGCGAAGAAGGTGAGAGAAATATCTTATTTACTTCCCCTTTTAAAGGGCGACTGGGATTAAGAGGTCCCAGTCGCCAAATCGTGGTGGTGGAGAATCATCATCCACCACCTTTCAGTTCGGGGGCTAATGTAGAGTCATTACGATTTTTTGAAGCAGGAGAGATGAAAAATGAGCAACGCCTTCGCCGGAACTCGAGCCACGGACTTCTCGAATATGCGCCGAGCGTGCTGACCACTACATCACGAAGGCATGCAAAGAAGGTGGGAGAAATACCTTATAGACTAACTATAAGCCAGACAGGACTAAACTGACGTCTCATGTTTAGCATCAGGGGAGCCATTGATATCAAAGACAAAAATAAAGTTCATTCGGTCATATGTATTTTCATAATAATTAAAATTATAATTTTAATTTTTATATTTGACACTTAAAACGTATGGTAAAGATTTTCGGAAATTTATCTTAATATTCACTGAAAAAGATTGTTTTAAAATGAAAATACCACAAACCCGAAACGTTTTATATATATACATTTTGATTGATGCGCAGCCAAAAATAGGTTGCCGACCCCTGGTCTAGAGTTTAGTTCTTAGAAGACTGTCAAACAGCACCTCGATAACCTTTTTTTGAATAAACATAATAACGTTTTGAAAAAAGAATTCTCTAGCTGGCACAGAAATGGTAAAAATTCATAACAAAATGGTGTTTATGTAATTCAATGAAAAATCTTATGTTTTTCGTCTGCTTCATTTGTCTTTGTGATAAGAACAAACATCAGATGTTTCCGGATGACACAATACAATGCAAATATAGAGTAAAATGACTAAAAGAATACCTTTAAGTTCACAAAACGTGACAACATATGTCAAACAAAATTAAAAATCGCATACACGATTTCTGATTATGAATTTTAAGATTCAAAAGATCGAATCATGAAAAAGCGAAACGTTACAAAAGGAAGGCAGCCGTTCAAGAGGAAAGCGAAACTTATGCTTGTTAAATTTTATCTTAGAAAATTATAGGAACAAGTTTAACTAATGGAAATCTTCTATGGTTTTCTTGGTAAAGAAAGCTCAGATATAGGCTTGCATCAAATACTCAATTAATCTCCATTTGAACACGACATTAGAATGCAAAAGGTGATCCAGAAACTCCAGAGCTTCCGTTTTCCGCGATCACGGAAAGGAAGTAGCAGGCCCTGTCCCTCCCGCCACTGCCCCTTCTGCGCAGCACAGACGCACCGTCGTCAGAGCTTTCATTCGACAGCAGGCCATTGAGCAGATTGGAGTACGGACTAAACTGGTGGCAATGGGCAAGCGATTCGCGGCAAATTCACTCCGACAGTTGCGATGAAATCTTCGCAATCATGGCTCTTGTGTTACATGTTCACTCGGCGCAGGGATTCAAAACACGCTCGGAGAGGCTGGTGAAAGCTTCCTTCAGAGGTAGGCCTACTGGATTTTGCATTTAAAAGCCAAATATGTCTGAAGCAACTGGTTGTAATTTTTTGCACACAGGTGAGGGGTTCTTTTTTGCTATTGAAGTCACATATTATATGCCACGAAAGTGACACAAATTTTGGCATTCTGTATTTGAGAATTTTCATTACAGTTGGGTAACCTCATGTACACGATTTATCAGTTTTCATTCGAAATGCATATGTCAGTTTCATATACATACCGTGAATGTAAATAGCTTATAGGATATATGCCGATGAATAATTCAGTATTACTTTAAAAATACCAAACAACAACGCAGAATGAGTCATCAATCCTAGTTATGTGCTTCTTCCTTATAACCAACAGCGAAATTGTAATTGCTGCGATTTCTCATTCAACAGGTCCCTGACTCAAATCACGTCTAAGGTTTATTAGAAATGTGATAATTCTACTCGAAAGAAATATATCTTTGTTTAAAATAGAATAAAATAGGAACTGTCATACCAAACAACAACGCAGAATGAGTCATCAATCCTAGTTATGTGCTTCTTCCTTATAACCAACAGCGAAATTGTAATTGCTGCGATTTCTCATTCAACAGGTCCCTGACTCAAATCACGTCTAAGGTTTATTAGAAATGTGATAATTCTACTCGAAAGAAATATATCTTTGTTTAAAATAGAATAAAATAGGAACTGTCTCGGGGGAGATACCAGCTAAATATTTTTAATACTTACGGATACTTTTAATACGGATACTGA
>KK114333.1:527117-569764 GCA_000611955.2 Stegodyphus mimosarum | reverse complement strand
GATTATATTACTTGCTTTTGAAATTTTGATTTTAATGTGTATTTACGCATTCGTATAATCCATATAATTCTTATTAGTTATTAATCCATTCTATATTCTTATTAATTATTATTCATATTATCCATATAATTTGTAACGTATGTTTAAAATATTATGTTGATTCTCAAATCTGTTAAAAAATTCAAATGCATTATTTATTATTATTTTTTTTTAGAAATTTTCATTTTATATCATTCTATAGCGGGTGGATTTAAAAAATGAATGTCTTTAACATTTTGTTATTTAGTTAATACTGTATCTGCGCGAAAAAAAATCGATTGTTAATTTTAGAAAAAAACTAATTTATAAATAATGGTATTTGTCTGGAAAACAAGATTTTTTCTATAAACAGCTGAAAGATTGTTGGTTACGCGTAACAGTTTATGTGGTTTTACAACAATATGAACAGCTTAAAACTATTCACTAATTATTGGCGAAAAATTCTTATCTTTTATGTGTTTAATTAAAGTTTTATGCTGTTTATTTTCTTTAACTCTGTAAATCAGGAACTCCAGACCCTTTTTTTGCATCGATCCCTTCGAAAAAGATATTTTTTTCATTGACCCCCTACATTGTTTTCTCTATTATACAGCACACAACATAATCATAATACAAATAATTGCACATAAATAACTCAAAATCAACAATTAGACTGAGGATATGGAAAAAAGTTTAAAAAAAATTCAATTTTTTTAATTCGTTACATTTTTTTTCTTTTACAGATAATAATAACAAGTTTTCAGAAATAAAATCACAATTTGTAATTGCAAATTAGATTTTAATGAATGTGATTACCTCACTTAATGCTCTGATGCAATTTTTTAATATTTGGCATAATTTTCCAAATTCATAAATCCCGTCGTTAAAACATTCCAGCTGTTTCATGTTCCCATGGTAGCCTGGAATGAAGGTAGCCTGGAATGAACTATGGAAGAAGAAGGAGTTAATTAATGTTCTCTCGGATGACTTTTAAATTCCGAAACTTATCGTGTCGACGAGTTTGGAATAAGATTTTACGTTGTTCATGTATCAATCAGTAATTAATTATCAATTAAATAGTTTTATATATAAGCAATGGGAAATTGATGATGCTGATCAATTGCTGGATCTTATTGAACTATCGACCGTCAATCAACAACATCATGATGACCCTTAATCCCCTTTAAAATTTCATTGACCCTGTTGGAAATACTGCTCTAAATAAATAAATATTTTAAAAAGATACGCAAACAATAGTTTTCAATTTCTAAGTACATACATGCTGTTATTTTCCTAATTAAGAATTTTCTTTTTGAATTTTTCATATTTTCGAATAACATTTACTTCTTAAAACACTCGATATTTTCTTTAAACGAAATCTTTTGTTAAGAATTTGCTTTCTATATTTATATGTACATTATGTGGCACTTTTTAAAAATCTCGAAACATTATTATTGTTGAAATTATAAAACGCTTAGGATAAACACAGTATTTTATTATCATGTTTCATTTTTAATTATATGTCCCCATTCAGGATAATATACTAATATAAATGCACAAATATCGCACAAACTGTGAAATCTATTTAGAAATTATTCATTTGATTTTGAATAGCATTTGTATCAAAGATACTCATAGTAGATTAAATTTATTCTTCAAAGAAGAAAAACTTTATAATACTGATACGATTTAGAACAAAGTTACTAATTTTACTTTAAATGCCTAAATGTTAATGTTAGTAACTATGGTATATGGCCTTATGGGCAATATGCAAACAGAACGCCCATAAAAAGTTATGAGGTGAATCATCTTTATTTAATGAATAAATTTAGAAATTCAGTACAGTACAGTGTAATTTACTGATTACGAGAACTGACAGTTATTAAATAAATGACAAAATTAATTCTTACATAAGTTATTCTTCTCTAGCATGTGATTTTTAGGAGTAACTAAACAGTAAAATGACTTCAAATTCTAAAGAAAACAAAAATTTTGATTAGTTGCAAGAGGAGTAACTCTTCCCAATAATATATAACAGTGTCTATAACATATGCACATTATTGTCAGAAATTACTTAAACAATTTCTTCTGAAATATTTCCATGCTTTTCTTTATTTTGGTTAATTTTATTCTAAAGTTTTCTTCAAATCGTTCATATACAAAACAGGCAAATCGACAGTCTTGTATTCGGCGTAGATTTTGTAAAATTCCAATCGATTTCGAGGGCAAAACGTGTCCCCCTTCATCAGGAGCAAAAAATTCTGTAAAAGCGAGAAAGCGAATGTCGATCATATTTATACCCACAAGCGACCAGTGGAAGAGCCGATAGCGGCATCTATCGGCAGAAATAGAAACTAAAATGAAGGGTTAAGTTAGTAGAATTTTGAAGGCATTAGGCAAGACTAGATTGGAATTGAAGTCATTGACTCAGGATAAATTAAAAAATTAAAATTTTTTTGGGAGGGATTGTGGTTCTGCTAAAATTATCTAGAAAGCTGGTTCTATTAGGGAATTGGATTTTCTTGAAGCTTTTCACATTCACAAAAATTTATCCTGTTTAGTCCACATTTCGGCGCTAGGTTCACTTAACAGCGTTACATCTCATTCATTTTATAAGTCAGAGTGAGCAAAAATTATAGCATCTGAAGAATTACCAAAAGTTCTATTCAAATACTATAATAAATCTAAAACGATGTATAAAAGAAATTAAACAAATAAAAAAGGAATAGGTTTTCACAGACGATTTAGCGCCGCTTACCTAATGCGTATACCCTACTAATGAATTCAGTTCTCACCTTATGGTAAGGCAAAAATACATAAAAATGCAAAATATTTTCATTAAAAATTGAAAGATATAGAAAAACATAAAACGCCAAGTACAGTTAAAACAATTAAAAAACAATTTTTACAATTAAAATTACAATTTGTTCGCAAAACCCAGCTAATAACTTAATGATAATTCCAGAATGAATCAAGCATAATTTAATTCTCAATAATAAAAGAAGACGTTCCTTTGTTGTAGCGAAGCTTACTTTCTCTAGATTGGCAACAAATCCGATATTCTGCTAAGCTTCAAATGTAAACAAATGCGGCCGCTATCATAACCAAAAATTAGGTTTAGCCGCACTTAAAAAAACTTTTAAATTCTTGATAATTCCACAATTATTGCATGCAGGTTAACTGAGGGCATAAAATTCTTAACTGAAAGATAAGAAGAACACAATTCAATAATTTTTTAAAGCCAAAAATTCGAAATTTACTAACATATAGGAATACAAAAATGAGCTCACTGAGCCGAGTAAGAGAGTGGGTATATATATATATATATATTATATATATTTATATACTTTTGGTGTGGCCGATTGCAACCAAAATAAGGTGTACATATCTACATGTTATAGCAGTCCTATATACAGAATTTCATCGTTCTGGGGCTCCTCGTTTTTCAGTTATGCGAAATGCATACATACATACGCACGTAAGCACAGACGGCTCGAAACAAAATCTCTTCAGAATCCATTTTAAATCAGTTTTATAATTATTTTCAAGGAAAAGAGTCTTTTATTCTGTCCTTACGTACAGATGTCACTCAAAAATATCGTTAAATTGCATTCGATAGTGGTCAAAATAGGTATTTTTGTTGAAATATGGTACCCGAAATTTTTCGCGATTACAATATTTCCTTTTTACTTCGTACAAGGAAGTAAAAATTGGAATCAAATTTAGAGAAATTTTCGGAGATTTGAGAGTTTTCGTCTGCACGTTATGTGATTTTATTATTACCACACGTTATAAGATATAATGTTTTTAAGCTACCTACACTGGAGATAGTTGAATTTTCGTTCCCTTTATTCAGTCATATGACTGGATTGCTGTTACTTGGGGAAATACACTTAATATGTTTAATTCATGTCTTCCGCGACAACATAATTATGAACTGATAGGTAAATTAACCCATTCATCTGACACGTAAATGTGTATTATATATTTATTTTAATCAGAAAATTAAGAAATCCATAATTAATGATGTTAGAAGCATATTAATTTAATTCTTATAGAAAATAACATTTTGATTGGGATTATAAATTTTAGAAAGATATTGCTAATATAAAGAAATTGCTAATTGCATTGTAAATGATTGCATTTATAAAATTACCTTTATTATTAATTAAAATAATAAACCTAATTGATTATAATTGTAAATCTAATCTAATAAATTATTTTGCAAGAAGCATTTATTTCGAAGCTGTAGAAACATTAGGTACTTTTTGAAAAGAAAAATGAGCATTCCTCTCGCCCAGGATCGAACCTATAATCTCTCGAATACGCGCCGAGCGGGCTGACCACTACATCACGAAGGCATGCTAAGAACGCGGGAGAAATATCTTATATATTGCCTCTTTTAAAGAGCGACTGGGGATTAGGGGACCTAATCGCCAACTCCTGGTGGTGGAGAATCATCATCCACTACCTTTATTAGTTCGGGCACCCCTGAGAGACATTAGGCACTTTTTAAAAGCAGGATAGATGAAAAATGAGCAATGCCCTTGCCGGGACTCGAGCCTCGTACCTCTCGAATACGCGGCGAGCGTGCGCGACCACTGCACCACGAAGGCATGCTAAGAAGGCGGGAGAAATACCTTATAAAGTTTTTATTGATAGCATATAAATTTAAATTTATACTTTGAGAAATACTAATATTAATTTATGCTCGAATATGATGTTATTGGTGTATTAGCAGTACATTTAAATTCATAGGAGCTTATAAATTTACAGAAAAAAGTTATACGAGAATTTTCTCAAACGTTATAGCGCATTTGGGGATTATTACATCTCACTCTGCATTGAAATATTGCGATAAATAAATGTTTTATTATAACACAACATTATTTAATTAAATAAAAGCTCATTAAATGACGCTAAAGTTTTTTTTTAAATTGCTTTAGTAGAGACGAAGCATAAAAATCCATTTTTCTTTCTGCTGTTATAATTTATGAGTAACTACAAACAAATCGAGAACTGTAATTTATGTTGGAACGGCAGCGTGTTTTGATCAAAATTTGGAATACTTTTTAATTCAGTGTAGCTCGTTTATTTTTCAAAACACTGTTAACAATTTTCTCAAACAAGAGCAGATACCGAAGTTGTTTATCGGAAAGCAGGATGTAAAAATAAAAAAATTCTGAGTTGTGATTAAAACGTTTAGAAACATTTGAAAATAAGAACTCAAGCTATAAACGGATTATTTGACTTAAATATTCTTTGACTTACGGACAACTGAAATTTCAGACATCCAGTCATCTATAAGCAAACAATGCAAAAATCTTTTTGCATCGTGTTTGCTTATAGATTCTAAGCAATTAAAATACTAAGGAAAAATAGTTAGAAAATACTTGTACATAAGAATTCAAATCAAGCTGCAAAAGAATTCTTTGAATTTTTGCAAACGATTGAGTTGTCTCTTAAGAAAATACAATGTAAAAATCAGAAACTCTATGGAAAACAGTTGAGAAAATTAATTTAAATCAAGCTTTGGAAAATATTCTTTGACATATGCGAAAAAATCGAAATTGCGAATATCGTGCTGTCTACAAGAAAACACTATGCAAAAAATCAGAAAGTCTAAGAAAAAATGGTTAAAAAAAAACCTTGCATTTAAGGACTTAAATAAAGCCGGATTGTAACGAATTGAAGTAGATTCTTCTATTCATTACAGATAATCGAATATGTCTATAAGAAAACATGATGTAAAAGTCAGGAAATCTGATGACAAAATATTAAGCTTGCATATAAAATCTTTATAAATGTTTCTTCGACTCATTACGAATGGTCGAATTCAGATATCGGTCGATCCAGATATAGAGGTTGTCTGTCGCGAAACATAAAAGTCGGGAAGTTTGAGAACACGAATTTCACCTCATAACTGTTTCATTTTTCTACCATATTATGAACAAAAATAAGCATATTTTTTGTAAGCAATTTTGTATTCTAATCGATTATATGAATTCAAATCAGCAGTCAAAACTGTTTCAAGTATTGCATTTAATAATTTAAGATAATTTTTAAGTACGGCGAAATTAAGGTGTTTTTATTTAAAGTTGGCTTTTTCTCACAAAACGGAAAAGAATACTTTACAGGAGATAAATGTGAAACAAGTGAATTCGCTGTAAAAGAAAATCACGGAGGCGGTGGCGGAGGATTACTAGTAGCCATTTCTTAAAAGATCCTAACTTGAATTAGATCATCTGAACTTTCCGTTTCCTTATCATCACTAGAGAATTAGAGAGTCAAATGAGTCACTAGAGTCAAACAACAAAAGAACAAAGAAATACTGTATTTTAAATATAAAGGATTAAGACAATATGTAACAATTAGAATTTTGTTTTGGGTTTTGTTTTGCTTCTTTGGATTTCCAATGTAACTTCGAAGTATTTTATACTTCAGTGCTCAATATCATTTGTAATTATTTTGCATGAGATTCTTATGATTTGTTTAGTTTATACTGTACTAGCCGAAGTACCCAATGCCAGTTAAGTTAGACTGAGAGTAATGCATATAATAAGAGAGAGAATAATACCGACATAATCCTTCTCTAACAACGATGCAAAAAATACGACTCATAATCATACATTTTTCCCTCTGATGCAATATGGAACCCACATAAAAAATTTCTATAGAAAAATAAGCTAATTCTCTCTCATGATATCAACAATAATGGCGAGCAGTTTTTAATGATTTTCGTCTTCTAATCAAATGGTCGTAAAACTCAAGTTCCATCCAATATTCCACCTACATTCAATTTCAGTCGATTAAATGTGGCAAAAAATTGATCATAATTGATCAAAATCAGTATTACGAACAAACAAACAAACACACAAATAGAAATTCTTCTTTATATGTATAGATTCTGTAAGTTATTAGAAAGTGATCATAATTAATCAGAAATCAGTAACGAGAACAGCACACAAACACACATTTTTCTTTTATGTATAGATTTTGTAAAACTTAGAAATTTTTGATTAACAGACCTCTACGATTTGAAGTAGCAAGCAGTAGCAATACATTTCGAAATAAAGCATTTTTATCTCCGATGCTCGAAACTTTTGATAGTCGGAAAAATGAGTGCGAAAATTAGCTTTTTTAGAGTTTTTAATTAGTATTTCGGCTGATTCAAGTCGTAAGAAGATGGGAATAGCCAAAATGGTTTTCCAAGAATTTTTGGAATTGGGAATAATGTATTTATTGTTCGGCAGTGCTAATTTTATTTCCTTCGTAAAACTTAGAAATTTTAGGATTTGAAAGCGAGCAATGGCAACAACTTTCGAAATAAAGCAGATTTTCATCTCCAGCTTGCGAGACTGTTGCCACTCGGAAAAGTGAAGGCAAAAACGATCGTTTTTTCGAGTTTTTAAATAATAGCTCTGATTTTAGCTATTTTGTTTTTTGGAAAAAAGTGGACGTCGACCTTTTTCAGGTCCCAGAAAAGAATTGTAGAAAGCTTGGTGACGATAGCTATAGTAATGACTCAGTTATTAAAGGACAACCAAACACACAGACTTTCTTCTTTATCTATACATAGATAAGATTTACTTAGATTGAATGTATACCAGAATCTGGTATATGTCATAATTATAGAAGTTTCCCGCGATATAATTGTAAATGTTACTATATACTATAATAAAATTGGAAATATTTAGACACTTATAATGATTATAGGATTGTTATTAAAATTATTAAATATAGTTATTAGAATTGTTTTCTGCTCTCATTCTAGTTTTTATTGCAATGTGTGACTAATACGTGATTCATATTAGGCAGTGCAGTTTTATATGATAACAGTGCACAGTATTCAGTCACATAACTGAGTATATTCAAATAATGTACATAATAAGCCACAAATATTAACAGCAAGCCAAATTTAATGGAGTATTTTATCCTGTAAAAAAGTGGTCAGATTGCATTTTAGCTGAAGTTTGCTTTGCTAAGTGGGCTAGAGAGGGACTGGCGCTGTTGCGAGGTGAGTGCGTGTGTTTAAATGGGAGGTCGTCGTTTTTATAGAATTGCTAGCATGTGAGGACGTTACTGGTGACCCAAGATGACTAACGGGTGTCCTCCTTCAACCCGTAACATGTAATCTGCTTCCGAAAATTAATAGTTTTTATAATGGTTCCAAAGTGAAATGTGGTGAATGATAAAGCGGCATTATTAAGATTTGTGTACTCGGTTCTTTTCAGTCGCCTTTAAGTGAGGATGAAACGAAAAAAATTATCTCATTCCTCCGTGCGATACGCTCTTGGTGTAAATGGTTATTACATTTAGCTAGCAGTTGGAAGTTGCGTGTTTCAGTCCTTCTGAAAGCACAAGAAATTTCTCAAACTTCCTTGTTCCCCCCTGTCGAAAAAAATCCGAAAGCGTTCAGATTTTATATTACGCCCTAAGGGAATTTTTTTAATGTTTTGTGTATTACTTTTGTTTATTAAATATCATATTCTTCGAACTTAAACCACATAAAATTCAATACAGCAACTGTATCACAAAATATTAAAAAAAGGCATATCTTTAGAATTTCTTATACACAGTCTCTTACGCTGGAGATAAAAATGTTCTTTTCCGTACAGTGTTGCCATTATTCGCTTTGAAATCATTAATTTTGTTTATCAAAAATCCGTTTAAAAGTTTTATAGAATATGAAATATGTAACAAAACAAGTTAAAAATTCGGGCTTCCAAGTGCTCATATTCAGGTGGAGGGTTACGTTATTCAGAATTGGATAGCTCGAGTTAGCGCTGTTTTCTCACGAAACATGTATTCATACAGAAACGTACATACATTCATGCAGATTCTTCATTGTTTAATTTTAATTTCTTTAAATATAATACAAGGCGATAATATTTGGTGGTAACAATTGAAAGAGTGATTCGCCGTTTATAGTGAAACGCCACAAAATGCTGTTTTGAGACTAATAGCCCTTCTGGGCTGAAAAAAAACAACAACTCAAGAATTTAGATTGTTTTGCATGCAAACATTGTTTCTCAACAGCAAAAATCTTTCAAAACTTCTAGATCTTCGAATAATGTGTAAGGCCATCATACATTCTATTGTAAATATTTTATATTTTATTTTGCGAAACTCAGATTTGGAATTTTGGTAATACCAATGCAATTTTTCTAAAGGAAAAATTTTGTATTCTAATTCTTGGCATAGCGGCTTTCTTGTTTTGCTTTTGGGCGAAGTAATGTTAGCGTAAAATTAGACAAAACATTAAAGGTAAGTCTCAACATAAATTAGGCAGATCATTAACAGTAAGTCTTAATCACCATACTTTTAGCAACTCAATATTGTGCCGATGTTGACTTAACTTGGAATTATATATGAGCGCTATGCATTGAAGCACGAAATAATAACATATACATATAGTTCTAAGGGAATTAATGACCGAATTGTACTAGAATAGGAATTACGTAATCGTACACAGCAGTGTCATATGCATTCAGGGGTATCGGTTGAAATGATAATACAAGAGGGTACAGAAAGTCACACTTTCAGAGAACGTATCCCAGTGTTCAGGTTCTAAGGGGAATAATCAATGCTCGAGTGGCACGAGTAGAATACAATATTACTTAATGGTTTAAATATCACTTATATAAATGACGCTATCATTTTTGCTGACATAATTTCTGTCGTGCTTGAAATTCGTAGTTTTAGGAAACAAAAGCTTTCGTTAATTATAATCCCCATTAGGTTACAAGTAGAAACGCCCACGCGTAATATTTCATAACGCCGACTGGTAGCAAGTTCACTCCATCGAGGTAATGATTTACCGGCGCTGGAGTGTGTGAATATAGCGTCGTGAATCACACTCCATTATCTATATAGATAAAGAAGAAAGTCTGTTTGGTTATTCTCTAATAACTCAGTCACTACTGCAGCTATCGTCACCAAATTTTCTGCAATTCTTTTCTCGGTTCTGGAAAAGATCGAAGTCCACTTAAAAAAATAAGAAGGGAAAATCTGCAATGTTTCAGATTTTAAATTACGTTCAAAGGGGCGTTTTTTAACGCTTTGTGTGTTACCTTTATTTATTAAATATCATGTTCTTCGCACTTAAACCATAAAATTCAGTTCAACAGCAACATCGCCAAATAATTTTAAAATGAGTTTGCCTTTAGAATTGCCGATACACAGTTCCGCGCGCTTTAAATAAAAAGGTTTTTTTTCCGTAGAGTGTTGCCATTGCTCGCTTTTAAATCGTTTGAGTTTGTTCATCAAAAATTCGTCAAACTTTTATAAAATATGAAATAGATAATAGAACAATTTCCAAATTATAAATTTGAGCTTCCAGATGGGCATATTCGGGTGGAAACGTACGTTATTTAAAACTGGATGGCTCTAGGTACCGTTGTTTTATCACATTTGGAGAAATATATATATATATTTATGAAGATTCTTCATTATTTAATTTCTTTAAATATAATATAAAGCTGCAATATTTTGTGGCAACAGTTTGAAAAGTAATTCAGACTTTTAATGTTCGCCACGCAAAATCGCAAAACGAAAACAATAGTCCTTCAGGGACAAAGCCCCTTTGGACTAAAAAAAATAACTAAAATGAGAGATATTGATTGAAAACTCGGAGAAACGATAATTTTCTTCCTCATTTTCCCGAATGGCAATAGTCTCGCAAGTTGGAGATGAAAATCTGCTTTATTTCGAAAGTTGTTGCCACTGCGCGCTTATGAAATACATTATTTCCGATTCCAAAAATTCGTGGGAAGCCATTTCAATTATTCCCATCTTCGTACGACTTTAATCAGCCGAAATAGTAATTAAAAACTTTGAAAGCGCCAATTTTCGTATTCATTTTTTGTGAGTGGCAACAGTCTCGCGCGTTGAAGATAAAAATTCTTCATTTCGAAGTGGTGCTATACTCACTTTCAAATCGTAGAGTTTGTTAATCAAGTTGTAAATTTTACAAAATTTATAAAGAAAATTGTGTGTTTGTGTGCTTGTCTGTTTGTTCGCGTTATTGATTTCTGATCAATTAATAATAAATGTTTTGCCAAATTTAATTGACTGAAATTGAATATAGGTGAAATATTCGATGGAACTTGAGATTTTACGATCATCTGATTAGAATAACGAAAATCATTAAAAACTGCTTTCTATTGTTGCTAATATAATGAGAGAAAATTAGCTTAGTTTTCTATGGAAAAGTTTATGTGGGTTAACTATCGGAACAGACTGAAAAATGTATGACTATGAGTCGTAATTTTTGCATAGTTATTAGAGAAGGATCATAGCGATATCGTTTTCTCTGTTGTTAGTTGCATTACTCTCAATCTAACTTAACTGGCATTGTGTACTTCTGCTAGTTGATATATATTCAAGTCACGTGGAATAAATACATTAACTACGAAATTTGCTATCTTAATAGCCAAATACTGGATTTTGGTAAGACTTGAATTTGAGTTTTGATCAGGAGTGCTTATGTATTGATTAACTTAACTTATTGCGACTTAACAAAGAAAATATAAGTTCTCAGTTTCCAACTAACCCTAAGTAAGTCATCAAATTTAGAAACTTTGAAAAAAATTGTCAATTGGACATTTCATTAAATCTAGAGTAAAGGTCTCAAACTCCATGCGCGATCAAAACACAGCTGACTAGCCAGAATTGTTTTTTTTTTACCAAAATTCCCCCCCCCCAAATAAAGCAAAAAAAAAGGCTAAAACTGAACTAGAATTAAAAAAATATGAAAACACGAGAAAAGTCTGAATGGTTTAAAATTTAACAGCCACCCAAACGGTTTTGTTAAGATTTTTATGTTTCACTGAGCTCGCAGTCTATCAGTCTGCTCATACGCTCAGTCCTGCTAACCCATTTTTTTTTTTTTTTTTTGACTTTTTAGCTGTATTACTAAGCACCATTTTTCCTCCACTTGCGCCACCTATAATTTAACAAAAAAAAATAAAAAAAATATTTGAAGGCTGCATAGCAGCGTATGTTTAGACTTCCCGACGCAGTATTAAGTGTTGGAATGCATTTATATAATTTGTTCAGTCTTCTATAAGTTCATCAGATCAATATTCATTTTCATTAGTATGCCGGCTAACAAATGTTTTTTATCTTTTTATTATTAACCTTTTTATTAACTAACTTTGTTCATTAATTATCATGTTTACTCTTACAATATTAAAATTCAATTCAAAAGTGATATGACAAACTATTGAAAAACAGCGCATCTATGGAAGTCTCCTTAGAGTGTTAGATGTTGCCATACACATTTTCATATTTTCTATGGTATTTCTTTAAAAGCTAGCAGCCTAAAATATTTATCATTGTTTTAGAATGATAAATATTTTAAGAGATATAATGGAACGTCATCCAATTGGTAATTCTTAAACAGTATCGCTCTATTTTGGCCCCAGCCGGCAACGAATATAGTGATTAGCCCCGTACCGATGAGCCCGGGTTACGATTCTGGAGCAGGCACGGATTTTTGCAAGCGTACAGTGTCTGTGCGGCAAGGAGCCATTCAAAATATATGACTATAATAAGTTCTCTCAAGAAGTTGCTGCTAGAGAAAGAAAAGTGAGAGAATCTGGGACCTTCTCTCCGGGGTGTTCTTCCTCAAATTTGTGGCGGGGGACTGCATATAGTATGGCTGGACTGTACCTGTATGACCAATGGTGAATTTCTGGTGACCCGCTCACTTGTACACTGCGAAAAAAAAAATGGAACAGTTCTGCATCTCCCCTTCTACTGGGACAATTGATGAAATTCAAATTGCGTTTTTCATATTTCGAAAGTGCAACTTGAGCTATATGTTATATTTGTAAATAGCATTGTTCTAATATAGGCATTTTGACACAAACTGTTTTCTGAAATGACAAGATAATTTTTTTTTCATATTTCGATTCAATGGCTTAAATTATGCCTAAATATTAAATTTTGTAAAATTTGGTGCGGAATTACGAAGAAATTGAAAAATTTATCTTGACCCATCTTTTTTTTTTTTTTTAGTTTGCGCCAAGAATAATTCATTTGGCGAACTTCTTAATATATGGCAACCTATTTTCCTTTCCCTTTTTGCATTGTGCGTGAGCGGAAAAAAAAGTCACAGCGTCCTACTTTCAAATAAATTTAACAAAGTGCCTAAATCACATTTG
Organism: Stegodyphus mimosarum; assembly: GCA_000611955.2. Classification (NCBI taxonomy): domain Eukaryota; kingdom Metazoa; phylum Arthropoda; class Arachnida; order Araneae; family Eresidae; genus Stegodyphus; species Stegodyphus mimosarum. Next base: position 556,577 of record KK114333.1, on the reverse strand, counting down.
ATGTTATTATCGCTTATATCGTGAATATTTATCAGATATGTGTTAGAAAATATTTCACGCACACACACGCACATATATATATGTATATATATACATATATAAAGTATTCATAAATATACAAGAAAGAGTCTTAACATATTACGGTTTTTCTAAATCCATATGTTTTATCTCGATAGGAAATAATGAATATTGAGAAATCAGGTTTAGTAGAAAGAGATTTCAGTGTATCCTAAAATGTAATCTAATTTCTTGACTGGAGTGTGCTTTTAAAGGAAAATTTAAACCAGTTGCATAAAGGTAAAAATATTCCGATAATACATTTATTTGGGAAAAAAAGTGCGTAAATAGAATTACTTTTGAATTCTAAATTAGGAACGAATGCGAATTTTATGCGGAATTATACAAGGAGACAATCTAATTATCGTTCTTGGAAAATATTTGAGACAAAAGGAAACAAATCGAATTTGTTGTTAGATTGTTTTGAGATGCTTGTAATCTCAAAAGAAACAAGCATGTATTAATTGCGAGTATCGGATTATAGATATTTTATTACCTCTTTTAATTTTAAAATTATTTGTAAAATATTAGTCTAATATTTGACTTGATATTAAGAGTTCTCTTTCATTATTTCGAAATTTTTACTTCTTCACAGTAGGGAGTTCCACCCTCTTATTTAATAACTAAATATGGAGGAATCTAATGAACAGCTAAGCGAATAATCGCTTTAGTCCAGGAACAGCGGCTTAAACTCGAGAAGGGTTAATTACCCTTTATTGCTCAAAATAAGAATTGACAGATGGCCCCTTTCTCAGGGCGTACAGCAAAGCCTCCACTTGGGGTTGAACTCAAAATAATAAGAAATAAGACTGAACTAATGCTTAACTAAAGAGATATAGCGGAAGCTATCAAAATTCTAAGTAGTTTGTCCCTAAACATCGAACAAGGTAGCGAACTTATCAAGGGCCTGTAATACGGCCGAGTGTAGAAGCAGCTTAGGGAGTCGTAGCCAAAAGGCAAACACGTGTTAGTCAGAAACTTTGAGGCTTTCTCTCGAAGTCAGTAGAACTTCGACTAAATACTACTCTTACTCATTTACATTAAACGCGATTCTAAAAACACATTCTGGTAGGAAATTGTAAGCGGAAAATAGAAGGGATAGGAAAGTAGCTTTAGCTAAAGATAAACCTTACAACAGTTTCAGTAAATAAAATCCAATTAAAATTGCAGAATATAAACTTGTGGGGTTTCACACGACCTGTTAAAATCAGTTGGTTTAATAACCCGAACAGACGCAAAGCGAACTATAGCTATATCTAAGTAACTACACAGTCATGGAAAGGTTTTAATAACCTTTTTATTTACACAGAATTTAGAATATAAATACACTTTCTTGTGCTAGCGATATCAGCTCGTGGTGATGCAACTGAAGGAACAGTCAAATTCCAGTTAAAACGTAGAACAGTAGTCAAGGACTGCACAATTTAAATATACTCGAAGCAGCCTCAAAAATTCTACAGTGAGCTTCAAATCAAGCGGTCGGCAGCGGTATAATGCAAAGCCGAATAATTACAACTGTCAGAGTTGGCAGTAACTAAATATAACGTACACGTGTAATCCAGAAACAGGTTCTACCTTAAAATCCAAATATCTCAGTTTAATTATTAGCTATCACATTTGCATTTTGGTGAGGAAAGCGGAAAGACGAAGTTTAAGTACAGATCGAAATCGTAATAGCTGGTTAGTTTTAAATAATAACCTTAGAAACTCCTTTTTTTGGCTGTAAATACAATGAACAATAAATAGAAATAGATTATTCTGTATTTAAGTTAATCCATTTTGAAAGCAGGCTTCTAAGAAGTTTCCTTCTTCCTTACTAGGTTTCTTTGTGGTGTAATTGGAAGCATGTGCGACTAGCAGTTGGAAGATTAAGTTCGAGTTCCGCGAGGGCCCTTGTAAGACGAAATTTCTTAAATGCGAACAAACCATTTCTCAAAGAGTGAAACGTGTTCGGAGTCGAAAAGAAAACAAAGAGATGACTAAAGATTATCATCTTATTTAAGATGAAAGGAAAGGAAAAACCTTTTCAGACAATTTTTCCCCCTAAGAAAGACATCGGTGTTGCTGGATCATCTAACATGCCATATTCTTCCACCTCTCATACAGTGTCCTTATCACAAATGTTTCCTTTACTTCTCGATAAATCTTCAGAAAAATAAATCAGATGTTGTCCCCCCCCCAACCTATGCAAAGACTTATCATCATCGTTCTCACCTCATCCACACATTCTCAAAGGCAACAATCCAAGGTATATAAAGTAATTCTATATTACCACATTCTCCTTCGTTTTTTACTAATTTTATCCAAAAATCGAGAGAGAAAATTATGCGAATAATGTAATTTCCGGAGGACGTGGATGTAATAAATGAGATGTAGTCTTGGATAAACTGAAGGTAACTTCTACAATATTATTTTTTTAAACGAAACCTACACTCCAATAACAATACATAGTAATATTGACATTACAATACCTAATAAACTGTCCTCATTTCTACTTCCCTGTAATCTCCATTCTTATTGTTGCTTCTGCTACTTCTTAGGCCTCAGATCATACATAAATAATTAGGGTAGATGAATGTACATCTGACTCGGCGAAATCGTGGACTGGATGTCAATTCGTGTTTGCCTTGGCGTGATGGGTCGTTCTTGCATTAAGCTGGCATTAAATTTACCTGTTAGAAGGGATAGGTTTGACATGACCTTCGCAGGTAGTTTGCGAGAATTTCATTTTATTAGTAAGACGAAAACTACCACTACATGGACAAATTATTTTAAAATTTAGGGGAGCTTGTTCTATGAATGCAAAAAGAAAGCAAAAACTACGTAAATGTTTTTTAAAATTTTCAAAACCATACCCTGGGGGAAATTATACAAGAAAGAAAAGTACTCAAGAAAACAAAGTATTTACAGTTTATGTTACTTACAACTAACTATTTGTACTGTATATAAAATTGAAAAGTACTATTAGCCTAAATAGGCGTTAGCCCAGAGGGGCTGTTATTCAGAACGACACTGTACGTCCAATCACTTTTCAATTAGTTGCCACGAAATATTTTCGCTGTGTATTATGTTTAAAGAAACTAAATAATGAAGAATTTATATGAATGTCTGTATGTCTCTCGCGTTGTGAAAAAAACAGCGATACCGAGAGGCATCAAATTCCGAATAATATAGTCCTCCACCCAAACATCGGCACCTGGAAGCCTAATTTGGAATTCCGAATTCTATATTTCATATTTTGTAAAACTTTAAGGAATTTTTGGTTAAAAACTCAACAATTTCAAAACAAGCAGTGGCAACACTTTAAAGAATAAAACTTTTTTACCTCCAGGTCGCAAGAGTGTCTATCGGAAATTCTAAAGCTTTTTATATGTTTATTTTATTTTTTCATTATTTTATTTTTTGTTTCATGTTTTTAATTAATTAATTAATTTTTTTATATTTTTAATTATTTATTTGACAGTATTTATAGCTGTTATCGCATGAGCATCGCTAGAAGATATGCATAGCGAACCCAATAACATTTTACAAACAAATTCATGGTAGGACCGCCGCTTAGAACGTAACACGTTTTAAAGGTGGAGAGTGTCTGTATATATTTCTTCTTTCTGTATTAATAAAAAAAAACTTTCCTTCATTAATAAGTGCTCATGTATATTATTAAATACAAACTTTTAATCTTTCGATAATAATGGTATGCTTTAGCGAAACAGCTAGATGAGTAAAATGACAAGTCTTTCAGTTTCATTCATGTAAAGTTAAGAATTTTCTAAATCGCAGTTACGTTTAAACAGCAAAACACTCCTCTGGGGCATTAATATGATTTCACGAATTAATGAAGATGCATTTTCTTCCTTAAAACTATTTACTGACTATTTAAAAGCTCGTGCATTTGAATGCAGTCACTGCGGAATAAGAATTAAAGAAAGTACTCGTACTTTCCATAAAGGGTAAAAATAAATTCAGTCAAAATATTTTATTCAAAAACGAGTAACATTCATTAAGTTACTGGCTTTTATCGATTCGTTATTCACTGCACTTAGTGAGTACTGATGCAGACGATTGCTGATTTAATATGTACGAATGATTTTTTTTTTCTAATTCAATTTTTTTAATCTCATTTTTTAAAGCCATTGACTTTTTTTTCTAAATAAATGGGTATTAGCTTTTAGTGATGGCTACATTGAACGGGAATTAGCAAGTACTTTTATTCAAGTGCGTGTTTTATTTTTAGAACTGTTGATGTAATGCTTAAATTCCCATTTAAATTTTTCTCCGGTGATTATCTGAAGTTATATTCATCTCATATCGGAACAGTTTATGCGACCATTAAAATAAAATATGATTTCCTTGAGTAAGCTACAAGAAAACCTTTCAAGAACACTTGCTCTCTTTTAGTATTTTATTTTGATTAAAAATTATATAATGGTAAGTTTAAAGCATAAATAAGCACAATATATTAGAAAATTTTATTATTTATTTTGCTATTATTGAAAAGAAGCTAGATATGTTTGGTGGTATAAAAATCATTAAACGTTTTAAAAGTTGCCCTTTAATATACGAAATAAATAAAACGGTTTTTTTAAATACCAATAAAATAAATTTGCCAATAAATTATTCGCTAAATATTAATCACATTTTAGAACTCCATTGGTTTGTTTTAGATTTAAGGGAGCATGCCAAAGCTATCTACATAGTGGTTGCCTTTCTGGAGGATTTTTGAAGGAAAACTGGCTCGCGTGCATATTACACAACTGAAGGCTTTACTGAATGACAATATGCTGACACATGGAAGAGAAAAGAGTTTTATTTCCGGCTGCGGCCACCCATTGCTTTCATACAGCCGAGTTTGTTATTAAAATTGAAAGATAAATAAATATCTTACATTTTTACGCAACAGTGTCGCGTTCCTTCATAGAACCGAATTTGTTAATTAGAATTGAAAGATAAATAGATAAATATCTTACATTTTGCCGAATGGCAACGGTCTTGTGGGCTAAAGATAAAAAAGGTTTTATTTTGAATAGGTTGCCAATTCACGAGTTCAAACTGCTGAGTGTGTTAAACAAAAAATGTGCACAAAATAGGAAATAAATCCTAACTAATATTATAAATGCGAATGTGAGTTTGTTTGTTTGTTTGTTACGTTTTCAAGCCTTAACTACTTAACCGATCATCATGAAATTTTCAAGAAATATTTTTGATACATTAGAAAAGGTTATAGGCTATAAAATGTAACATAACCGTTTTGAAACTTAAACTATATAATAGGTTTTATAGCTTAAAATGATTGTCGTTGTGTAAACATTCAATGTTGAAAGTTTCATAACGATAAGTTGAACGATGTAAAAGTTTGTCTGCGCGCGCAGGTGCATGGCTTAAACCACGCAAACATTTTTAACCTCTTCTAGTATATCAAAAATATTTTTTGAAAATTTCATGATGATCGGTTAAATAATTAAGGCGTGAAAGAGTAACATTTATTAATTAAGCGTTTATTAATTTTTATTTGTTTAATTTAATTTATTATTGTATTATGTAATTAATAATTATTATTTACGAAATTCTACGCGGAGTGTATTTTTAACTTAAAAAATAAGTAACAGTAACTAAAATTTTATCATGATTATCCTGGTCAGGCAATAAGAAAAAAAATCAAATTATTTTCTTTTTTTTTTGACAGTCTTTGAAACGTATTTAAGGACATCAAAGCGAGGGAGGACGCGGGTAAAATCTAGTCAAAAATAAATTCGAAAACCAAAATTCAGGCCTCGATGTGCCCATGTTCGAGAGGAGGGCTATGTGTATTCAAAATTCAGTAGCTGTAGTTGCTGTCGTTTTTCTACAGTGTGAGGAATAAAAATAGATACACAGACTTCTTCATTGTTTAATGTTTTAGCAACACATGGCGATAAGATTTGGTGGCAACAATTTGAAAAGTGATTCGAATCCAAAATTGGCGCATACGAAAAGTGAGATTTGAGACTGATAGCACTTGTGGTGCTGAAAAGAAGCATTTTTTTTTTACATATGCTTACATTCCAAGCTTAGAAAAGATTGAGATAAGCTAATGTGCGATTCATTTATTGTGTCCAGAAACATGTGACATTTCCAGAATTAGCCGTAAATAAAACCAACTGTATATTTTCGACGAAACTTAAACAAGGATACGAAACAAAACTTCAAACCATGCGTCTTGTTCATCTGCACATTTAACATAAAAGATAAAGCAAAAGACTGATAATACGGTCTGATATTCAGATTTATAATACAGACTTTATAAGCATTATGTCTGTTGCAATAAATTGTTGACAGTTATGTCGCCATCACTACTCAGTTAATGGGCTTCGGGGAACTTGTTATGGCGAAGATCTATTTCAAATTAAAGGGAGATAATAGAGAATATTAATGTCCTTTGGCATGGTGTTTTGCAAGCGAGTCTATGCAGACCATTATAACAAATGTAAATTAAATTCAATACGTTAGTTCGAACAATAAACTGTAATTCTAAAAAACAGTGTATACAGTACTGTGAATTGAGAAAATTTAATGTTGCAAAGTCTTCGCTAAATTCCGCTGTATTATTTGTTACGCAGAATTTTTTTGATACTTTTTGATATGTTTTAAAGTTGAAAGTTAAAAATTATAATTTTTAACTTCCTTGTGCCTAGAAATGGATGTATTGTAATCGCGAAAAATTTGGCTACCACATTTCAACGGAAATATCTATTTTGACCGTTCCCGCAAGCGTAATGGCAAACCGCACATTGAGTTGATCAATGCTAACGAATTTCGCTTACTGCGCATGCTCAATAGTGTACCGTTGGCGTGGGAGAAAATACTGGCGAATAGAAATAAACAACCCTACACATGCCTGTTCGTCATGTAGGCCTTAGCTGCTCTTTACTATTGCAATACTATGGACACTATTTTGTGCTTTTTGCACTTGCTTCTGTTTCATTTCATTTTGGTTTATTTTGTTCATAATCTTACGTTTAATATCAGTTATTTGTAATAATTCCTTTGGCTTTAATTCAGTAATTTAAACTAGATATATTTCTTAAGTTGTTAAAGTATTTATGAATGGAACGCATGGTAAATGATCGATTGTTTTTATTCCTCAGAAGTACAATCAATAAACAACATCATGTAATGTTTCCTGTTTTGTAATTCTTCTTAAAAGAAAATTTGGGGAGTTTACAATTAATATTTACACCTAAGTAATGAAGCAACGTACAACCTGACATGTTTTAAAACCCCGAACTGTTTACGTCCAGGTAACAGAACATCAACCATAAACCACATTTATCTTCTTTTAAAATTACGCCAAATCCCTATCTTCTTTTAAAATTACGCAAGTCTTAATTGCGCCAAATTCTCTTCTGGGCATACGTAGTATGCGTAATCCGTTTAACATTGTTCAATTGAATGTGCAATCTGCCATTACGCTTCTCGCAACCGTTTAGACATCTGTATGTACGAACCAAATAAAGGACTCTTTTTTTTCCCCTAAACGGATTTTAAAATGGATTCAAAAGGGATTTTTCTGATGTCTATATACACGTACGTACGTACGTACATATGTATGTATCTTGCGTAAATGAAAAACGATTAGCCGTAAACGTTGGAATTTTGTATGTCGGACTGCCATATGATCCCGCTATGCACCTCCTTTTTTATTGCAATCAACGTGTCAAACGTATATACATATAACACCTCCTTACCTGGCTTAAAAGTCTTTATCCGGCCTTTAGTTTTGCAACCGTTAATCGTAATAGTCATATATTTACAATTACAGAAGAGTTTTAAATGGCGAAAATATTCATGTTTTGTCAAACTCGATTTAAAAAAAAATCTGGAAGCTTTCAAATTTTACAACGTTTTTCTAACGTTTTGTGTGTTACCTTTATTTGTTAAATGTTATATTCTTCGCACTTAAAACATAAAATTTAATTCAACAGTAATATCAGAAAGTAATTTTAAAATGAGCCTATCTTTAGAATTTCCGAAACACAGTCTCGTGCACTGGAGATAAAAATGTTTTTTTACGTATAGTATTGCCATTGCTCGGTTTGAAATCGTTGATTTTCTTAATCAAAAATTCGTTAAAAATTTTACAAAATATGAAATCGATAATAAAACAAATTCGAAATTTCAAATTTGTACCCATATTCTGTGGAGGATTTACATTATTCAAAATTTGATGCCTGTAGGTGCCGCTGTTTTATCAAAATGCGAGAAACATGCATACATTTAGGCAGATTCTTCATTATTTAATTTCTTTAAATATAATACAGGGCCGTAATATTTGGTGGCAACAGTTGAAAAAGTGAATCGAAGCAAAATGCGAAAACGAAATTGATAGCCCTTTTGCGCTAACGCCCTTTGGGTTAAAAATAAATTTTCAACAAATAACGAAGTTTAAATTTTAATGCGGTCTTCTGGTTCCTGTACTTATATTTGGGAAAATGTATGCTTGTTATGAGAAAACAAAATTATAGGTACTTTGATTCCCGTACGAGAAAAATTGAGTGCGTTGTTTAAGTTCAAAATCTGCAATTTTTTATATGATTTTCAGCTACTTAAGGTATCGTTTAATTAAGTCATAATAGTACGAAAAAATAAATTTAACTGAAGTGCAGCCAAAATTTGGATAATTTAATAGGACAAGGAAGGAATATAAGGAAGTCAGAGAAGTACTGGACACAGGCGCTTTCCGACGTACCTGAAAAGATTTAATTTGCAAAATAAGTCTTTGTAATGTTTGTAGTACTTAAGAAGTTGCGCGACATTTTGTCGAATTCTACACACTATTGCGATATGTTTAGGAAAAAACATGGTAACAGAAAGGAATTCTATTTTGCGGCAGGAAAGAGTTTGGATTTGCAAAGGATTTGATGAGATTTATAAATGGCAATAGAAAAACATTGGAAATTTGGATTTGATGTTTTTAACTGTGTTTTTGTTTTAATATGAGATGGGTAGGCTGCGTTAAACACGAGGTCGATTGTTATCGGCCAGAAGGGTTGCAGCACATTCTTATATTACACTACATTACAAGGGAGTCACGTGGTATCCACATCAGATTTTTTAAACTGAATTTCTAAATTTTGGTACCTATTTTGACACCTTTTCTAGTTCTTCATTTGAGTTGTTCGCCCTTGTCGTTGCTCTGTTATGTACTCTTTGCCATATCTTGCCGTCGTAATTGAACAGCACTCATAAGGGCAACAGAAAAAAGTTGTAGAATGATAATAGTGTAAAACTGAAGGAAGTGTCAAATGTCTCATATTTGTAGTTCCTTTAGTATGAGAATGTTGAGCAGTCATTAATTATGACTGTCAAATCAAATGGAATTTGTCTAGTATTCTTTTACTATGTCAGTTAAAAATGACTGTTGAAAACAAGGTAGCTTTTATTTAATTATTTTAAGCATAGTTATCAGCATAAATACCATTTCTTTTGCTACAAATCTGTTTTGTTAAACTTTTTCTCACTTCAGGTTATGGACAGTTGCTTTTCATTTTCTGTTAAATATTCTGGTGCATGAAGTTGTTTTCAATTGCGAAATTAATTTTATTAGTTTACATTTGCTTGACTTTTTCTTTCCTGTATCATTTTATATTATTTGAGGTTTCAGTACATATCACACAGCGCCACGAAAGATTGGGCAGTACAATCAACTGCCATTTGAAGGCGAATTAACCCGGCATTGTCTTAAAATCTAATGTGGACACCATTTGACGTCCTTATGCGGTCTAATTGGATTATACACATTTTTGCTGCACTTCGTTTAAACTTACTTCCTGAAATTTTATTAGAGATATATTTCTCATTCAATCAATTCAGTTCTCACTTCGCGGCAAGGCAAAAATACATAAAAACTCAAAACACCTTCATAAAAATTTGGGAATTACAGAAAAACATAAACACCAGATACAGTTAAAAACAATTGAAAAACAAATTTTGCGATTAAAATTAGAGTTTCGACACAAAAACAATCAGTTCGGCGATAGGCAGACAGAAGTTTCGGTGCGCTAACTGAAAGTTAACTTTCGATCATACTGCGTAAAAAGACACTGAGTTTGGTGCACGAACTGATTTAATTCGCTATTCTAGTAAGAGTTTCAAATGCAAGCAACTGGCTTCCTCGTTAGGCCTAGCCACTTTTAAATTGTTGATAATTCTACAACTATTGCACGCCTATTAGCTGAAGGCATAAGAACAACATAATTTAATCCCATTAGAAGCGAAAGCATTCACAATTTAACAACATATAAGACTAAAAAACTGAGCTCCCTGAGACGGGTAATAGAGTAGAAGAATATGTATATGTTTGGTGGAATCGATTACAACGAAAAAAGGAGGTGCACAACCACTTGTTATGGAAGCCCCATATACAACATTTCAACGTTCTGTGGCTACTCATTTTTGAGTTATCAGAGATGCATTTCTCCCTTACAGGCGTCACAAAAAATCTCTTCTGAATCAATTTAAAATTCATTTTATAATCTATTTCCGAAAAACCAAATCAACTGTATTCTGTCTTTTACTCTGTCTGTGCGTACCGATGTCTCCTAAATAATCGTTCAAATGTATTCGAGAGCGATTAAAATAGATATTTCATTCAAATATGATAAGCGAAATTTTTCGCGATTGCAGTACCTTCTTTATTTTGTAGAGACATTAGATTTTTTTGTACGCAGGAAACATGAAAAATGAGCAATGCCCTCGCTGGGAGTCGAACCTGGACCTCTCGAATACGCACCGAGTGTGCTAACCGTTACACCACGAAGGCATGTTGGAAGAAGAGAGGAAATACATTATATGCTCTCTCCTTTAAAGGGCGACCGGGGATTAGGGGACCCAATGGCCAAATCCTGGTGGTGAAGAATCATCATTCACCACCTCTGGTTTTTAGTTTGGGTGCCACTGTAGAGACATTAGGTTTTTCTGAAGCAGGAAACACGAAAAATGAGCAATGTCCTCCCCAAGACTCGAACTTCGACCTCTCGAATACGAGCCGAGTGTGCTAACCGTTACACCACCAAGTCGTGCTGGAAGGAGGGAGAAAATACCTGATAACTTAGTACAAGGAAGTAAAAAAGATTTTAAGTCCAGATATTTTTCGAATTTTCGACACGTCGATCCTAAAAGAATGCATTCTTCCATTAGAAACTTGCTTATAAGGCTAAAAACCTCTTGCAATCGAATAAAATTAAGACGAGAGTAATACCGTGAATAAACAAGCGACTAAATAATAAGATTACTGTAGAGATGTTTCGCCAGCAGACCACTTAAAGCTAAATGTATTTAATTGCATTCGCGGTACAAATAACTTTCGAAATTATTAACTTGATTACCTAATAAGGAATTAGTTATCTTTCTGCTCGTTAGTAAAAGCGAAGCTTCTTAATTTAAGAAGTTTGTAACCTGAATATCTCTTGCATACAAAAGTCGTACAATATTTAGACGTTCATAAAACAGGAAAAATACTCCGAATAATTCAGTTATCGCGATACTTATTTTTCCGTTAAAAGTTTTATGTTTAACTTTTTCCAACCTTTTTGAAACACTCGTTGCTTTGGGAAAAAGCTATGGAAATGAAGGATTATCCAATTATGTAAATTTCCTGATAATATGCTTTGGAAATCGCGAGCAATAAATATTTTTTAAATGGTTCTGAAGAAAGGAAGTTATTGGGTGCTTCTGGATTCTGCTATTTTGCCTTTAGGCATTTCAACTTGAAAAAGAAGTTAGAAATCTATCCCAGCTACAGTTATGCGATTTGTAATCAAAGAAAACCAAAAATTAATCTGAGATTTATGTTTTAATTTTTTTTTTTGCATTTGTTTAAATGTTTGCTAAACTTGTAATTTATACTTCTTTTAGCTTAGTTCAAAGTTTGGTTAAAATGTAGTTATAGAATAAAGGCGAACTTATGTAGATGTTTATAACGGAAGATAACTGTCGAAAGAAGTGCAAGATATCTTTTTTTCATAAAGTTTAAATTCTGGTATCTTAGCCTACATGAAATACAACATGATGGTTTACCCGGAAATTAAGCTTTTAAAATTGAGTTTAGACAAGCTTTTGATGCATTTCGTAGACAGGCATGTTTTTAAAACTGATTATATGTATAAAAATGATATAAATTCAATCGTAGATTTCCCTTAGCTTTGAAACTCATGGTGGCGTTAATTTCTTACGCTTCATTGTGAATGGATTTAAATTGAAGCCTTTCGTATTTGATTGGCAAGGAAAAAGTTTCAGGGCAAAAATATGATAGGGTTGTAAAAATTTGGATTGCATTTAACGAATTCTGCTGTAAAAATAAAGTTATTTATAGGTCTGTAGTTAAAATTGTGATGAAGGTAAATGAGTAAAACTGGCGTCAAATGCGAATGAGAAGATAGATTCCTGCAGTGACAAATGTTGAAAAATGCACTAAAGCTGAGCCAGGTGCTGGAGCTGCTATAGCTTCTGGTCGTCAAGCTGGAAAAGGGAATTGGTTTCTTTTACAACAAGCTCCTGTAATTAAGAGGATAAAGGTAGTAAAAGAAAATTCACTGTTAAATGAGAAGTTTCAGTCAAGTGAAGACCAAGACAGTCTGTATAGTATAAGTCAGTATACTTGTAGTTCAGTCAAGTCAGTTAGTTGAAGGATTTTAGTGTCTTAGCAGTATATGCGCTATTTAAGAGGTAAATGATGTAATATCCCAAATCTAATCTTATCTTGTTTCAGTGTTTGTTATTAAACGCAATTATTTTCTGTGACGTAGCATGAAGCAATCTTTACTCAAAGTTTTGCTGCATTCTTCGCAATTTCGGACTCACATTCCGTGACGAACTTACAATCGTCTCTACACAAAGAAGAGAAGAAGAAAAGACCTCATTAAAAAATTTACTCGAAGTATTTCTTACTTTATTACTTTATTAAATACTTTCGGAGCTAAGGCACTTTCAGTATTTGTTATTACATGCAACTATTTTTTGTGACGTAGCATAAAGCAATCTTTTCATAAAGTAATGCTCCATTGTTCGCATTTTCGGACTCATATTCCGTGACGAACTTACAATCGTACACTCTTCTGGCTTTAGACATGTATATTGGCTACCTGGATCCCCAAACATGAACATTATTGAGCATATCTGGGTATGTCTTGCACATACTCATACCTAATCCTTTTATAAACATTTAGAATATTATCCATATATATATATATATATGCACGTGTGTGTGTGTGTGTCTTCTGGCTTTAGACATGTATATTGGCTACCTGGATCCCCAAACATGAACATTATTGAGCATATCTGGGTATGTCTTGCACATACTCATACCTAATCCTTTTATAAACATTTAGAATATTATCCATATATATATATATATATATATGCACGTGTGTGTGTGTGTGTGTGTGAGATATTTTAAGTGCGTAGATGACTCTGGTACTTTTAGCAGCTTGCAGTCGTAGTGGCTGAGGTTGTAAAAGCTTGATGAAGCATTTAACACACACACACACACACGTGTATATATATATATATATATATATGGATAAAAGTGATTGAAAACAGTCTCCAAAATAATGATACATAATTGTTGACCAAAAATGCTGACTAACTCGTCTTAGATAAAACTAATTAAGTAAATTACTGTAATACGTGCACTCCGTTGCTACACAGTTGTTTGATACGCAGATGTAAACTTTTACATTTGCTGAATAGTATTCCTAATTTCAAAATTAAAAGTGACTTATCTTACTTATCTGAATATAATGCCCTCGAATTTTAGCATAGCCAAGAGGCAAGTCTTCCTCTTGTCTTTGGGTTAGTCCTAGGACATCTCAGAGTTGACAATACGAATTTGCGTACATTTTTGCCTCTTCCATCAATTTCTCGTGAGGACTTTCGGCTCGACTCTATTTTAAGTGACTCCATGCTGCAAAATATCACACCTAACAACAAACATCCATGCCTTTTCCAGTATTCGAATCCTGGACCATGGCTCTCAACTAACTCCTTTACCACTATGCTAACGAGGACGGCGAAATTAATCGTATTCTTATAAATGCAAATTCTTATAAATCCATGAAACTGAAAGCAGAAACTCGGTGAAAACAGAATTTTTGCTACTCTAGAACATTAAAACAAGCTGTTACATACTTCGAATCCTAGCGGTACATATGTGTACCGATAAGGTTGAAAGGTTTAAGTTGAAATTTTAATAATAAAATTTTGTTTATTAGTTTTTATAACTTATAAGGTATTTTCCCCGACTTCTTCGCATAGCACGCTCGACGCGTAACCGAGAGGTCCGTGGTTGGATTCCCGGCGAAGCCGTTGTTTATTTTTCATGACTCCTGCTTCTAAATAACCTAATATCTCTACAAACTCATAAGCAATCAGTTATGTCAAGTATTTTATTGCTAGTGTTATTACTCGAAATTACTGTGTAAATATAGCTATATAACCTATTAAGCACCACTAGCGATCGAGCGCTTAAGAACTGCTGATTCCTGAAAGTCGGTTCGGGGTCCGAACCCAGGGAAATCGGTTGTTTCATGGCTGAGTTCGTGATTTTCCCCATATGTAACGTGAATGCAAACCATTTTCCCTAAGAAAGTCTTCCACGAAGCCAACCCTCCTCTTAGGGAGATAGCCCTCGTGTGCTTAGGCGTATTTAAATAAGCTAACCTAGCCTTATTTACTACTTAACTCCACGAATGGGCAAGCGTTAACGACTGCTGAATACTGGTTGTTTGTTCAGGGGTTGAGACGAACTGAACGGGCTAGCTGCATAGTTAGTTTTTGTGGTTTTCCTCGTGTGCAACATGAATGCGAGCAGTTTCCCTTATAAAGGTCTCCTTGAAGGCATCCCTCCCTGTAAACAAATAGCTGTTATGTCCTTTGCCATACTCAGATTGTAAGGTTTTAGTTAAACTAACCAAGTTTATTTTAATTTAAATCTTTTCTATCTCCTCTCTGCTTCAACTTCCTGTCAGAAGAAGCGCGCGTTTTTAGCTTATGCTAATTTTTGAAGTTCAGCCAAGCACTATTTAAGACAGAGGTAGAAACCTCTCGGTGTGTGAGAGCTTTGTCTCAGATCACGGTCACGCTGCTCAACGTTCGCCTGACCAGCTAGCAGTTTAAATTTATAAGCCATAGTGCTTACTACGTGATTGCATTGTAAAATAAATTAAAGTGCGGTAGTATTTAGTATACCTTGCTACGCACCCTTTTAGATAGAGGCCAACTTCCGCGAATTGCTCTGCGAAGCAAAGTTTAATTTAAGTTCTATTTTAATTTATTTAAATTTATTTGATTGTTAAGTTCGACCAAAGTGTGGTCTGTTACGTTCTGTATCTCTCCCGAATTGGGAGGTTTGTATTTAATAGTGATTGAATAAAAGAGGATTTCAAATCCCTTCACGTGCAGTTATTCTCCAGCCCAGCAGTTACATCAGAACATAGCGTACCTTCCGCTCCCTGTTCCAGTTCAGGACTTAGAACGTAAGGATAAGAACCCTTTACAGAATTTACCATGTTCTCAAAGAATACACACAGAATGCTAAGTCCTGATAGTGGCGCCCGCACAAAAAGAAGAGGATGGCCTCAACAACAAGAAGACGAACCTGAGACACCTGCTGTACCTGTCCAGAATCCTGAGATAGCACCTCCTGGCATAGAAGGATTCGGCTACATCGTACAAACCATGCGAGCAGCCATGAAGCCAGCGGCAAGTTTTGACGGCAAGACAGCCGTAATCAATTTCCTGGAAAAGCTAGACTCCCACTTCATGCTATATCCAGTCCACGAATTTCAGAAAGTCGCTCTTGCTACCAGCGCTTTGAAGGGCCAAGCGCTAAGTTGGTTCAAGTGCATCGGAAAGAATCTCTTGGGGGAACCAGGAAGCCCCACATACACGTATGAAAATTTCAAGAATTCTCTAGTGAAAGCATTTCCCGTGGTGCGAGATCGAGCCAGATTGGAAGCTGAACTGTTTAGCCGATACCAAGAAAGAATAGAAGATTTGTCTAATTTTATTTTGAGGAAAATTCAAGTTTTCAAGCTTTTGTATGGAAGTCGCCCGGATCCTGAAATTATTCAAGTTATACTTCCTAGGCTACTGCCCCAAGTTCAAGATTTCATCGAACTAAGAAATCCAACAACATTAGACAGATTATTTGAGCTCGCGGTACAATTTGAAAGCCGAAGAACAGCCGACAACGAACGACGACGCCAATTTGAGCGAAGAAGTCAGTGGAGTTCGCCAAGACCGCAGCAAAAGCAAAATCAAAGTTACGGGAATAAGGCGAAGCAATGGCCGAAGAAAGATGTGTCTCCTAAAGCGAGCGGCGAACGAAGGGAATTTAATAGAAGAACAAGCAAAGATTCCGAGGGCAACCAGAAGAAAAAGAATTTAAACTAAGAGGGATTTCTTCGAGGAAGGTGAAGAAGTCCGAAGCAGCGCAAAACCCTTCCAAAATCAATTTAAACACCGTGGTCGTTAAGAATTTGAGTTTGCCGAAGATTGAAGTTCTAATCAACAACATACCGGCGACAGCCCTCTTGGATACAGGAGCCCAAAGCAGCTTCGTATCGGAAAGATTCTTTAAGAAGCACTTTCGACGTTACAGAATTTTTAGTGCAAGAGACACGGATGTCATAGCGGCCCAAGGAGAAAAATGTAGCTGTTTAGGAAAAGTACCATTGTTCGTGCGTATCAACAACGAACAGGTAAGAATCCTGTTTTATATTGTGCGTAACCTGCAGACTTGTATTATTCTAGGTGTGGACTTTTTTAGTTTGGCAGAAGCAAAAATTGATTTCAAGGGGGGAGAACTAACATTAAATATGAAGCCAATTGAAGCGAAGAATGATAAGCCCCCGCAGCTGGACTTGGAACATTTACAAGCAGAGGAAAAAGAGAAAATCCAAGGTCTGGTAAGTCACTTTGCGAATTTATTTAGTGATGTACCAGGCTTTACGCAGGTGGTGAACCACGACATTGACACGGGGGACGCTCAGCCAGTTAGGCAAAAGCCATATAGATATGATAGGACAAAAGAAGAAATAATTGAACATCATATTAAAGAGATGTTAAAGAATAAAATCATCACGCCAATTTCTAGCAGTTATGCTAGCCCCGTTGTCCTGTGTAAGAAAAATAATGATTACCCGATTACGCACCCGAAGCGGTGGCGTTTTGCTATAGATTATCGCAAGTTAAATTCAGTTACAAAATATCCTGTATATCCGTTGCCGATAATTGAAGAAATTATTCGAAATATTTCGTCTACAAAATACATGACTACATTAGATCTCACGAGTGGCTATTTTCAGATTGGGGTAAAACCCGAGGACGTACACAAAACCGCGTTCATAACGAAATCTGGTACGTACGCATTTCTTAGAATGCCGTTCGGATTATCCGGCGCGCCGGCAACGTTCCAAAGATGTATGGACATCGTCTTAAGACCAGTCCTTGGTAAAAGCACTTTCATATATTTAGACGATATTATAATTACGAGTAGTACTCTAGAACAACACTTACAAGATTTAAGAAAAGTATTTTCATTGTTAAACGAAGCTGGTTTAAAGATAAATGCGTCTAAATGTAAATTTGCCGCAAAAGAGTTACGTTATTTAGGATTTAAAATTTCCCAAAAGGGAATCGAAACGGATCAGTCAAAAATAGTAGCCATTAGAAATTATCCTGTTCCTAAAACAGCGAAGAAATTATCGTCGTTTCTCGGGATGTGTTCATATTACCGGGCTTTCATTAAAGACTTTGCAAAAATAGCTGAGCCACTGCTAAAGTTGAAAAGAAAAAAAGCTAGGTTTTCGTGGTCAGCAGAAGCCAACTTGGCGTTTCAAAAATTGAAAGACGCATTGACTCAAGCTCCCGTCTTAAAATTTCCAGAAGGGGATAAAGGATTAGAGATTTCAGCGGACGCTTCAGATTTCGCGATTGGTGCAGTGCTTTCCCAAAATGGTCAGCCCGTGGCTTTTTTCAGCCGAACATTAAATGAAACCCAAAGAAACTATTCCGCAACAGAGAGAGAAACTCTCGCAGTGTTAGCATCAGTACAGAAATTTCGTGTGTTCTTTGGAAGTTCTCCAGTAACTGTATATACCGACCACGCGGCGGTCACTAGACTCTATTCTGGAAAAAATTTATCACCCAGATTAATAAGGTGGGCTCTCAAATTACAGGAATATAACCTAATAATTAAACATACGCCGGGAAAGGAAAATGTTGTGGCAGATGCTTTAAGCAGAATTAACTTAGATGAAAATGGAAGTGTAATTAAGATAGCCATGTTAACATCCAAAGTATTAGATTCTCGTGAAACAGTAATAGCCGAACTCAAAAAAGATCCGGAGTTCAAAAATATATACAATTATTTGGCCGACCCTGAGAATTTCAATCATCCGGATATTGTGCCGATAAGAAATAGGGCCGAAAATTACGAATTAATTGACGGACTGTTATTCTATACGAAAGCTACTAATGAGAATCATGAATATAGACCGGTTATCCCAGCTAGCATGAGGTTGAATGTATTAGAAGAGTTGCATGATTGTGCCATTTCGGCTCATTTAGGTATAAGAAAAACTGTTCAGAGAGTTCGCGAGGCAGTTTTCTTTCCAGAACTGCAAAAGTTTACTAGGGCGTATGTCCAGTCGTGCCCAACATGTCAATTAAATAATTATGTTAATTTCCGCCCGGCCGGGTTCCTAAATAGTATTAAATCAGAATTCCCAAATCAAATAATAGGCATCGATTTACTTGGACCTTACCCTCGAAGTAAAGTTAATAAAAGCCGATATCTTTTAGTTATAGTGGATCATTTTAGCAAATGGTTAGAGTTAATTCCGTTAAAACGCGCGTCTGCAAAAATTGTAGTAGATTCAATTCTAAATAAGTATATTTTAAAATACGGGGCGCCCCTAAAAGTTATTTCAGACAATGGTCCTCAGTTTGTTAGTAAAATGTTTGAGGAAATGTGTGCAAAACTGGGCATACGTCATCTAAAGATGGTCCCGTATCGTCCGCAGTCAAACATAGCGGAACGGGTGAATAGAAATGTAGTGAAAATAATTCGTAGTTATGTGAAAAACTATCACTCTACCTGGGATAGCCATATAAATGAATTTGCATTTGCACTTAGGACCGCCAAACACGATACTACACAAAAAACACCCGCTGAACTCTTCTTAGGAAGAAAGATCTTGACCCCCCTAGATAAACTGTTCTTTGTACAGGAAAGGGCAGAAGAATTTAAAATGAGTGATATACAAAAGTTAATACGGGAAGCGACGGAAAATATAGAAATGGCCCAAAGAAAACAGAAATTGTACTATGACCTAAAAAGAAGAGAGGTCAAGTACAATGTGGGAGATGAAGTGTTGAAGATTAAACACAACTTGTCAAATGCCCCAGAGGAAAAGGTGGGGAAATTTTTTCCGCGTTTTGAAGGCCCGTTCACAATTGAACAAATTACGGGGGCAGTGGTTATATTAAAAAGAAATGATGGTCAAACGCTCAAAGCGAATGTGGACCAAATAAAACCGTTCTATAATCGCAGCAAAATGGCTGTATTTAAAGATTCGTTTCAGGATCCGAGGCAATCGACTAGCCAGGAAGATATACGTCAGCAAAAACAGCAGGAACCAGCTACAACGGCATCGAAATGTCAGAAGAAGAAAGCTCCCCCCCAACAAAGAAATAAGAACCAAAAAGGTGGTTTCAAAAGAAAGTCTCACGATGCAGGTGAACAAATCTACGAACGGAATTACGAGCGCACCAAGAGAAGAAAGCAGAATGGGCAAGGGAAGCCCAATGTATCCAAAAGAACTGTGGAATCATCGGACAGGTGCCTGAGAAGCAAGAAACGTCGATTGCAGCCTGAGAATCAACTTCCCGAATACAGCAGGAACCAGGACAAGCAACGAGCAAGGGCCCAGGAGAGAAGGGCCCAGTCCACCAAACGTCCAGCGGAGCAACCTCCTCTACAAAGGAAATTGCCGAGGATACAACGACGGAATTTCAAAAGAAAAAGAGACGAGCAGGCTCCGAAAGAACAACGAAAAACGAGGAAACTGAACCAGGCCACAACTTACTCAAGTTTTAAAGATTGGGCCAAGAAAAGGATGGACGATCATAATAAGATAAGTACAATTTCGTATTCAAAAGTTTAGTTAATTTTTGAGTATACTGCAAGTTGCAGGACTGATTTTACCTCAAGCGAGGTTGACTTTTACGCCAAGTGAGCGATAAGTTCTCATATGGAAAGTAAAATGTTTTGTTAAAAGAAATTGTAATTCTTAAAGATTTAAAATTACTTAATTTTGTAAATAGATTAATTCTGTAAAAGCAATGAATTGCTGAAAAGAATATGTTAACTAAATGATTTTGTATGACGCTTTGTCTAAAGACTTGTAAAATGTCTAGAATGAAAATTCGGAAAATTGAAAAACACGATTTAGTCTGTAGACTATTAATTCAATGTAATTTGATATTTCAAGAAAGTACCTTGAGAAAGGAATAGGAAGCACTTGCTGTAAGCTTAGAAATTTAACCTATATTTCTGTAAGCTTAGAAATTTAACCTCTATTTGCATTTCAGGATTGCTATGAAATTGTTAATGTGTTATGAAATGTAACAAATAATATTATGCTAGCAATGCACGTTAAGTGCAATATTAATGTGAATGTTGTGTGCAAACTGCGAATTTGTATGCATGAAAAGTTAAAGATTGACTATTTTAGAATGCAAGTGTTAATTAGGCTCTCCACCAAATACACTTAAAGTGTTAGACATAAAGCTAGTGAGAACCTTAGGATTAGCTGGTTATAGGGCGTTTTTTTCAGGTCTCGTATGTCAAGTTCTAACTAATGTTAGTCGATTGTAGGTGGAAGAGTTGAACACCCCCGAACACATAAAAACCCGCAATGGCGGTTTGCTTTACATCCAACACCGGTGAGAGAGCATACGGGGGAAGAATTTAATTGTGCTTGAATGATAATGTGTGTGTGCAAAATTACACAAAAAAAAAAAAATAAGGATTTGTACCACTTAGAATTATTCTGTTATTATGTCATACTAAAGTTGTTTTCCTTCCAGATTTTGCTGGAAGGAGTAAGACTGTTTGAAGAATAAGACTTGAAAAAAAAAATGTTGAAGATTGTTGTTCCAGAAAATTTCGTCTGTATTTTACACAAACATATATTGCCTTGTAAGAGTTGGCCTAAGTTTAGAACAGTGAAATTTTCGACTATTTAGAATTGCTAGTTTTCAACATGGTCCGTTTGGACCAAAGTAGTTTAACTATCGCAATTCTGGCGGGAAGTTTGTAAGGTTTTAGTTAAACTAACCAAGTTTATTTTAATTTAAATCTTTTCTATCTCCTCTCTGCTTCAACTTCCTGTCAGAAGAAGCGCGCGTTTTTAGCTTATGCTAATTTTTGAAGTTCAGCCAAGCACTATTTAAGCCAGAGGTAGAAACCTCTCGGTGTGTGAGAGCTTTGCCTCAGATCACGGTCACGCTGCTCAACGTTCGCCTGACCAGCTAGCAGTTTAAATTTATAAGCCATAGTGCTTACTACGTGATTGCTTTGTAAAATAAATTAAAGTGCGGTAGTATTTAGTATACCTTGCTACGCACCCTTTTCGGTAGAGGCCAACTTCCGCGAATTGCTCTGCGAAGCAAAGTTTAATTAAGTTCTATTTTAGGTTTAGTATTTAATTTTATTTGATTGTTAAATTCGACCAAAGTGTGGTCTGTTACGTTCTGTATCTCTCCCGAATTGGGAGGTTTGTTATTAATAGTGAATTAATAAAAAAGGATTTCAAATCCCTTTACGTGCAGTTATTCTCCAGCCCAGCAGTTACATCAGAACATAGCGTACCTTCCGCTCCCTGTTCCAGTTCAGGACTTAGAACGTAAGGATAAGAACCCTTTACAGAATTACCATGTTCTCAAAGAATACACACATAACACTAAGTCCTGACAAGATAACCTAGCTAACCTTGTTTATTATACTAGAGAGTTTCACTCTCTTTAGTAACATAAACTAAGTGAAAAATCTGAAGACTTGAGCGAGTTCTCACTTTGTCTTGGAAATTACAACAGACACTGAGGAAGTGTGTAAAATTTATTAACTCAGATAATTTAACAGGATGGCAAAACTTGTGCCTATAGAACTTGCCAGCAGTTATGGCGTAAATCGAAAGAAAAGAACTGAACTTGACTAAGTAGCTCAGATTGGCTCACCTAATATCGGCGTAGCAAACCTAATGGCGAGAATAGCGCAATGCAGTAGATAAATTGCTCTCAAGCAAATCAACTAGTAATGGAGCCTTCTGCAACCGGAACAGGCTCTGATTCTACCATCTAAAACCTTCCTTTAAATACTATCTCTTTTTTACTTCATTTGGATATGCGCGAACTAGAAATTAGTATTCCGGCAGGAAAGCGGAAACCGCGAAAGACAATTAAGGTCATTAATATAAAATAACTGGCTAATAAAAATGTAGGAATACTCTACAATAAAATAACTGCAAAACAAATTTACACCGAGCTTAATTTTGTATTTTAAAGTTTCCTTCTTACGCCTACGTGACTTATTTTATTTAGTAATTCAAACATTTTGAGTGGCAGGTTTCTACGGCTTTCGATGAACAGTGAATAAAAAGAAAATCACTACTGACATTTCGTTTGTTAATATTGATCTTCCAATCCTTTTGAAAGTCTTTTAGGCTATCTTTGCATTTTTACTCGTACCCTTCACCATCTGCAACAAATTTCTTGTTGCTTTTGTTTTTGACGTTTCTTTTAAAATCTAGCTCCGATGTCAATACATCCAAAATAATTCACTACAATCTCTTCGAACAATGGAGGATTTCAGTAAAATGTGTAACATCCATGTTTTCTTTCAGTTTAGACTCTGTTTAATGGAAACAGAATGGAAAAAAATCATCTTTTAGGGAGGAATCTGGATTATATTTTCTTGCTTCTTTTTCAGTGCGCAAGAAATAAATCGAAAAGCATCTGAGACAAAAACAGGTGATGCTGAATTTTTTTAATTGTTAATCGTCTTTAATGTTTTACCTGTTAAAATCCTTAAGTTGCAAAATATACCTTTTTTGAGGTTTAGATGTTTTATTGAGTGGTTTAGTTTCAAAGTACAGATTTAAAACATTCATTTTACTTCGTGAAGTAGTGGTCAGCACGCTTGACGCGTATTCGAGATGTCAGTGGTTCGAGTCCCGGTGAGGGCATTGCTCATTTCTTCAGCTTCCTGATAACCTAATGACTCTACAAGCTTTTTGAAGGAAAGTTTAACAATTAAAGTGTCTTTATTATGCTACAGTTGCTATGCTATGTTTTGCCCCAAATTTGTTTATTGTAGTTACTAAAGTTTTCTTAATACCTTTAAAGATTCATTTTATAATTAATGAATTAGTTTCTGAGAAATAAAATAAAAAGCATATGCTTATCTAAAAACTTTGAAAAAAATATGATCTCAATCCCATTTTCACTTCCAATAATTTGTCTTTCCACTATTTTGCAAAATCTGTCCTTTAGCAAATAATTTAATGCTTATTTGGAAGTAAGATGAAACACTCTCTCTTATTTTAGTTGCTGTTAATTAATGGTAGATTGGTTTATGCCCTTGATAAGTCGATTAATCTGCAATCAATAACAGTAACTGGTTTTTCGATACTTAAAAAGTTTACTTTTGTTTTTGGCATTTTTGCGATTTAGTTTTCCTTTACTGTGTTCAAAGCAAGGAGGACTAAAATTCTATAAAATTTTTTTAAATTCTGAAAAATATCTTTTCAATGATGTTTTTAAATTAAATTTTCGTTGCTTGGAGATGTAATATGGAGAGTTTTCTTTTTATAATTTATGGTGAATTATTGCTTTATTAGTTTGCAGCTTTAGCGCAAGTCTTGAGCTTATTAATTTACTTTTAATTACTTTCATTTATTCACTCCCGTTCCTTAGCTCAGTGAGTTGAGTTTTTTTTTATTCTTATATATTTGTAAATTGTGCATTTTTTGCTACAAAATGATTGAATTATATTGTTCTTATTTTCCAGTTAAGGTTTTTATGCCTCTAGTTAACCTGCATGTTGTAGAATTATCAATAATTAAGAGTTGTTTAAGAGCGGCTAAGCCTAATTTTTTCCATAGCAGCCATATTTGTATACATTTGAAACTTAGCAGAATAGTGAATTTATTCCCAATCTAAAGAAACTAAGCTTCGTAACAACAAGGTAAGGTCTTCTTTTATTATTGCGAATTAAATTATGCTTAACCCATTCTGGAATTATCAGTTAAGTTATTAAATTATCCCATATATTGACTCAGCATAGCTTCCACAACAAATTAAATCAGTTTCTACGCCTTCAGTATCTTTTTGCAGAGTGAAACCAAAAGCAAATTTTCACAAAAGTGTGCAAAATATGTGCACCAAAAATGTGTCTTTTTGCCCGCTGGCAGAATAGCTTGTTTTTGGGAAGAAACTGTAATTTTATTTGTAAAAATTGTTTTTTAATTTTTCTAACTGTATTTGGTTTTTATGTTTTTCTATGTCTTTCAATTGTAATGAAGATATTTTTTTTTTCTTGCCGCGAAGTGAGAACTGAATTAGTTGAATGAGAAATATATCTGTAATGAAATTCGTGAAAATAAGTGCTGATATTAACAGAAAATACTGTCGCCAGTCTGTTTAAGATAGAAGAGAATGTTTACGAGTAGCGCATATGCATTAGGTAGACAGCGCTGAATCGTGTGTGAAAAATTGTATATTTGGTATTTGTTTAATTTCTTTTATACATCGTTTTAAATTTATTCTGTATTTGAATAGAAGATGTGGTAACGATTAGATAATTCTGAAGGTGATGTAATTTTTGTGCATTCTGAGTTATAAAACGAATGAGATGTAACGCTATTAAGTGAACCTAGCGCCAGAGTGTCGCTGTGGCAAACAAATATAGTGAATTTTTAAGAGTGCATTTATTGCATTGTGGTTTATGTGCTATCGACGAAGTAGGTTTAATTCAATTTAACAAGTTTAAATGGAATTCAGGAAAAAATACGTATAATTCAATATTCCGTACACGGAAGTCGTGTTGTACACATCAAATATATATATAAAATTTTTCACGAATAATTTTATGTATGGTGGCGGATCCGATGTTAAGTTCCTTCGGTATCAATTGATAGGTGCAGCGATTATCATCGATTAACCTTTTCCCGTATGGCTGACACATTATCCGGGTTTCTGCTGACAAGGATCTTCTTCTTGTGTGTTCTTCACCTTTAAAGAGTTGCGATTTCTGTAAACCATCTACACAGAATAGCACGGCATGGATTTTCATTTCTAGATGCTAATTATAGACGTCGAACGGATTTTTGTTGATTTAATTTCACTTTAAAATCATAGAAATCATGACGCGATAATATTCTCGTGTCAAGTCCATTTTTATTTTTGCTTAAAATTTATTCTACGCTAAACTACTTGCAGTTGACTAATAAATAATCCTCTGTTAAGCTAAAATAGTTCATATTTTCAACTCTAACCGTTAATGTTTTTTTTTGCCGCTTATCCTCTGGCGTTCCTGAAAAATTTCAGAATAATCTCCATATACATAGATATTTGTCTCTTTCACAATTTACGATCGCAAAATATGCACTATCAGCTATTGTATAAGGACGATGATATTAATTATATATGCAAACTATACGTTGCTTTGTACCATGTCGAATGCCACTGATATGAATATTGACAGACAGATGATTCATCTTTGAAAACCATTAACTTAATAAGATAAATTTAATAGCTTAAACTCTGAAATTAAAAGGAAACTTAAAATAAAATTGAAATAAAACTTAAGTATAAAAATATACCGTAATATTAAAGTAGAATTATTAGATTTCACTGTGCTGATCCCAGTATCAGAAGGACAAATATCAAAAGTACCTTTAATACTTTACTTTTTTTGGTATTCATTCGGGTTGTTCATTTGTATTTGTTGTCGTAATAACGAAAGGCTAAGTTGTAATGTTTTTAATACGCGAAGTTTCGCTTCTGCCAGTGGCAACAGGAAGTTGAAAAACACTTTGAAGTGAGCGGTCACTCTACATCTCTTAATAGAATTTGATTCGAATGGGGAATTATCCCCCATCTTTTGATTTAAAATTAATCTTGAACCATGTAAATAGTATAATATAACAGATGTGCGTAAATAAAAAGTCATTAAGACTTATTTTGCATTTGTGATTCGAGTTTGAATTGGATTTCGAAATCGAAAGCTTTCCCGAATAGAATCGTCTGCGTTTTAGAATTCGTAGATTATAAGTAACAGCTCCATTACTTGTACTTCCAATCAAACAAAACTGCTAGTTCAACATTCGTAAAATAAATGTTGCATTTTTTGTAGATAATATCAGAAGCTTAGCTACTAGAGTTAAACTATGGCACTTAAATTTCTAACGAAATATGCATTTCAAAAGCTGTAAAAACAGAATAAAATTTATGTAAAATAAAGTAATGCAGCAACACAGAAGCCATGTATTTCTTAACATAAAGTTTAGGGAACCTGTGCTAAAATGAGCAAGAATTTCATGTACAGAATGATTATAATTATAGTTCCGATTTCAAAACGCTCTAACTTTAAAACTACCGGTCAGAATGACTTGATATTTTACCGGAACAATCGTGAGGCAACGGAATTTTGTTCGGCGAAAACCAAATATAGTTCTAAAATGTGACGATAGATGGCGCTGTCAAGGTCCACATTGCCTTGTGGAAGTATGCAGATTATTAAGCGGTGACAGGCGAAACGCAGATATAGCTGTGTTAAAAATACAGTCCTATAGTAGGACACAAACGCTTTGCCTGAATGCTTTTCCTTGTCAAAGAAGAATCGCGCCCTGTTTGTGAAGTTTTTCTATCAGAACCGCGATTGCGCGTTAACAGCTATTAGGAAGTTCCGGGCATTAAAATATATAAAATCCGGCCCATTGGCCACATATGGCCTGCAGAGAATGACAGATAAAATCGAAGAGACCTGTTGATTTGATGTGAAACGAGGTAGAGGACGAAAATCAGTTTCGTCAGCGGCAGTGGAAGACGTGGCCACGGCGTTGCAAGAACAGACGAACAGTGATGCGGGAATAAATAGTGGCAGGGGAATTAGCTGATTGTTGAATATGCGTATCAGCACGGTACGTGAAGTTCTACGGAATATCCTGCGCTGTTATCCGTAGAAGATAACTCATGTGTAGCATTTGCTACCTGCTGACCTGGAAACACGTGGGTTGTTTGTCTGGCTGGAAAGAGTCTGACGAAGCTCATTTCCACTTGCAAGGTTCTGTAAATACGCAAAATTACAGGGCGACCGAGAATCCGTTCCCAGCCATTACATCTTCACTGGGAAAGATAAATATGTGGTGAGGAGCACCCGCGGGCACCCGTTACTGCCAAGCGATGTGAAACACTTTTGCATAACCATGTTTTTCCGGCACTTCCGCAGCATCAGTATGTGGATCGCACACAGTATTCATGCAAGATGGCGCTCCTTCGCACATTGCTACTCGTGTGAAGCAAGTGGTAATTGCTCATTTCAGAGGTGATAGAATCATAAGCAGCCATTTTCCAATAGCGTGGCAGTTATGTTCCTCCGACTTAAAGCCGTGTGATTTTTGGCTTTGGAGATACTTAAAGAATTTTGTTTACCGAGGGCGGATTGTGAATCTGACCGACATGAAGGCAAGCATCACGCAGCACATTCATAGAATCAGCAAAGATATCTTTCGATCTGTTTCAGAACATGTCGTTTTGCGCTTCCAACAAATAGCGGAAAAAGGCGGAAGGCATATCTAATAACATATGCGTTAATCATTCGTAAGGAGTTTGTTTCTTGAAACTCCTCTTTCTGTCACTATCACTGCTTTGGCCATAACATGTGTTCTTGTATTTTTGCTAATAAATTTGTCATAAACCCTTGGAGCCTATCATTTTCTTTCGGATAGCAGCATTCCTGTGTTTAACGAATCCATTTAGGCCTTTCCCCTGGTTTTCCTTGATAGCGTCATCTATTGGTACATCTTGGAACTATTTTTTCCCTTCGTCAAACAAATTTCCTTTGTCTCATGATTGTTCTGGTAAAATATCCAGCCGTTCTGACCTATAGTTTTAAAGTTAGGGCGTTTTGAAATCGCAAAATTAATTATCCTGCATTTCACTTTGCACTTCCAGTACAAGGAGAGGCAGTTTCCGGATCGTTCAATCATCAGCCTCAATGGAAATACTAACCCAGTTTATTTGCCTAATTTTCCTCCTGAATAACATTCTATTTTAAACAGCGATATGGTTTTCGAAACACATTTAAAAAATAATTGTCTGTCGCTGGATTCAATAAACCTGGTGCAACACCACATGATTTCCTACTGCAGCCTATTGTAATATATGCATCTTTTACTGGACTTCATTTAAATTATTTCTTCGAATTATTCTAATTTAATTAACCCATCTTTCAAAACAAGTTGAAAATGGCATAAAAAATGCAAATTTTGAAATTAAATATCCCGGTCAAATTTTATCCATCGAACTCAAACTTCTTTTAATTTTATTATATCATAACGAGTGCAAAACTTTCCCAAATATAAGTATAGGAACAAGAGACCACATTTAGGTTTCGTCATGTGTCGAAAATTTATTTTTTTTTAAACCTGACATTATGAAAATATGAATTTTTTCGTCATTTCGATTATTTCTCTAATCAGAAGTATATGACTACGACCAACGACTGGGAAAAATAAAGGCCAAGGTAAGGACTTTTAAGCCAGGTAAGGAGGTAAGTATATATATATATATTGTTACGTGCGTACGGGTTCGTTATATATTGAATGCACAAGTCGTTAAAAAGTTAACAAAAATTTATTCTTCCCACAAGAAATGAATTAAAATGCTGAAATATTTCTTCACAGATCTTCGCACAATATCACAATATCTCAAACGTTTAGCAAAAACTCAGTTCAAAACAGATAAAATAGTTCTATCTCACAGCGAAATCGCTACAATCAATACAGCATTAAGTAAACAAACAGCAGTTCGCTTTTTACAGCTACAAGTATAACAGCAACAACAACAACTAACTGAGATGAGTCCAGTCCAGTCCAGTCAAGTATTGCCGCAATATCGTAGCAATTGCACGATGTGTATCTGAGATGAGGTGTTTCACCTCGGCTTTTATAAGCTTTTTAATTAACAGTAGAAAAATCACGATTTTTCTAGATTTTTCTGGATGGCAACAGTAATTACGAGATATATATTTATTAAGCATTAAATGCACGCGTTCTTTTATTTTTATTGATACTTATTTTT
>KK114333.1:513063-526682 GCA_000611955.2 Stegodyphus mimosarum | reverse complement strand
TTAGGTTTAGAGTTCGATGACTTACGGATCCGAACCACGACGTCGTTCAGCCTGTTTAGGACTGTGCAAGGACCATCCCAAGATGATTGTAGTTTTGGAGAAAGTCTATTCCGTCGAGTCGGACTCCATAACCACACATTGTCTCCTTCGTTGAAACGATGGCCAGTAGCTCTCGTGTCGTAGCGGGTCTTCATCTTTTTCGTCGCCAGGTTGACTCGCTTTCGTGCAGAACGGTGTTTCACTTCAAACCGGGCCTGGACATCTTGGATGTATTCCTCAGGCGATGAAGGCGCATCTGCAAGGCGGTCAGACAAGAAATCAGAAGGCAGACGAAGATCATCACCGATGAGCATCTGGGATGGAGAATTGCTGGTAGTCTTGCGTTTCTCTTCGACCCTAATATAATTTCGGTAGATTTCTGAGCAGGGTCTTTCAAACGAGACTTTGGCGTTTCCAGCTGAGGATCCCTTCTGTTGATCGATAGTCATGTCCTCAGATGCTGAAAGCAGTTTATTGTTTTTGAAGTCTAAGGAAAAATTGTATTTCCTTAAAAAGTCCAATCCGAGTATACAAGGATCTGTAATATCCTTTACATATGCTGTGTGATGGTAGGCGGCACTCCCAAAGGTGATGTTCACGTTTAACTTGCCTTCTACGTCGATTTTCTCTCCAGACGCAGTCTCGAGGGTAACACAGGATGGCGTCCAAATCAGTTTATCCTTGAATTTCTGAGCTAAATCCTTCTGAATGATGGTAACATTAGCTCCTGTATCAACGATCATGCTGCAAGGAACTCCGTCGATATGCCCATTAATGGATAGTCCGTTACTGTTGCCACTCGCTGCAGAAATCTTGTGTGCTTTAAAACAGGGTTTTTCACCATCTTTCAATCTCAGCCCCACGTTATCATCATTAATTTGCTTCCTCCGTCGTTGCTGGAAAATGATCTTATTTTCCGTGCTCTGGGGTGTTCTGCAGTTCTTTCGCACGTGGCCTTCAGCTCCGCAGCTCCAGCACTTTGGTTTCTTGTTACTCCTTTTCCATTTCATGGCGTTTAATTCCGTGTTTGCATCATTCGTCTTATTTTCCGTGCTCTGTGATGTTCGGCAGTTCCTTCGCATGTGCCCTAACGCACCGCAGTTCCAGCATTTTACGGTCGGTATCTTATGACCAATTTTCCGCTGCAGGGCATTCAGTTGTCTTGTTAAGTCATCTAAACGAGTCATCAATTGATTCACTGGCTCGTGCACTCGCACAGCTCTGAGTGAGTGGTGACCTTTACGAGTTGCTTGCTGAGCTACTTCGAACTTCATGGCGTACACTAGAGCGCTTTTTATATCCTTCACATCTGCCATTCGCAGTGCTTGCTGTATTTCAGGATCCCGGATGCCGTCGATGAAGTATTGCAGGGACAGGATTTCTCTTGTTTCTGTCGGGCACTCCGAAAAGGCGAGGTGGGACAGCCTTTCAACATCCGTGGCGAGCTCCTGGAGTGTTTCCGTAGGCTTCTGTTGACGGGATTTTAACTGAAGCCTGCTGTAATCTTTTAAACACTTCTCTCCAAAACGCAGCTCCAATGCGCCGGACAGAGCTTCGAAATCTAGCCTTTTGTTTTCGGGAAGAGTCTGAAGGATGTCCGCTGCGTCTGCTCTCAGGGAAGCCGCAAGGTGACAGGCCTTAGCTTGGGAATCCCATCCATTTGCTTCCGCAACTATAGAAAATTGTGTCTTATACACTTGCCAGGAGGTCTTCCCATCATATGTCGATAGCTTCAGAGAAGGATGCGCAGGCATGGCTAGGAATTTAAAAGTATCCGAATTGCTTCCTGCCGTCGCTACGAATTTCTTTAAAGTATCAACTTCTTTGGCAACTGCGGAAACTTTGTCATCAATTTGTTGTTCCACTGCAGAAACTCTTTCTTGAATTTGTTCTTTCATAGCAGAAACTCTTTCTTGAATTTGTTCTTTCACAGCAGAAACTCTGTAATCGATTTGTTGTTCTACGGCAGAAACTCTCTCTTCTATTTGTTCTTTGACAGAAGAAACTTTAGTTTCAACCGCATCTATTCTGCCTTCCATAGCCTCAAATTTATTTTCTATTATGCAAGTAATTTCTTTTTTCATTTCTTCTTGACTTGCTTTAACGGCTCTCATCTCTTCCTTAACGGATTCTTGACCCAGTTTCATCTGATCTTTAACAGATTCCTGAACAGCCTTCATTTCTTCCTTAACTGATTCTTGACCACCTTTCATCTCCTCTTTAACGGAGTTGACGGCCCCTTCCATCTTTTCTTGGAATGCAGCAAAAGCAGTGACAAGCTGTCTCAATTGTTCTTCCATTGCTCTCGTGAATGGCATTAAAATCCCACTTCTGACACCAAATATTGTTACGTGCGTACGGGTTCGTTATATATTGAATGCACAAGTCGTTAAAAAGTTAACAAAAATTTATTCTTTCCACAAGAAATAAATTAAAATGCTGAAATATTTCTTCACAGATCTTCGCACAATATCACAATATCTCAAACGTTTAGCAAAAACTCAGTTCAAAACAGATAAAATAGTTCTATCTCACAGCGAAATCGCTACAATCAATACAGCATTAAGTAAACAAACAGCAGTTCGCTTTTTACAGCTACAAGTATAACAGCAACAACAACAACTAACTGAGATGAGTCTAGTCTAGTCTGGAAATCTATCGCCGGGATACCACATAAGATGCGGTGTATCCGGCTCACTGAAGTTTGCAACAAAGTGCTCCTAATGTATTTTTCCTGACAAGTAAGCAAGATAACTGAAGCAAGAGAGAAGAAAGATGAGAGTAGAGAAAAGAACAGGGGTGCCAGACACCGCAGTGCAAGGAACCAAGACCAACGATGGAGAGGATATCCTGACAAGTCATAATTCATGAGCAAGTGCTATGAGTACATAGCAAAATACAATAAATTAAAATATAAGGAATACATAAACAATAATAATGAATAACAAATAAGAGTACATGAAACACAGCAAATTCAATAAATTTAAGAACATACAGTAATAGATGAAGTTAATATTTACATATATACACTGCAGCAATAACTGCAAAGTTCAATTATTATGTCGGGAAGTTTAGGTCTCTAGTCAAATGTGCCGCAAGAGGTCTTAGGTTGTAGTCTTCTTCAAGGGCTACGTAGTCAAAAACTGAGAATTTATTTAAGTGTTCACATCTTAGTGCCTTTTTAAAGAAATTTCTATTTAGTCTGTGTAAATATTCATTCAGGTATTCAATCCTGAGATCCTTATGCAAAGTTTCATTCTTGACATAGAAATGAGCGTTCGTAATAAGTCGCAAGGCCTTGTTTTGCAGTATTTGTAATTTTTCTATATCCTTCCTAATATAGGTGGCCCAAGCTGGAGAGGCATAAGTCAGGATTGGTCTAATGATTGCGATATAAATGTGCCTTTTCTTGGCAAGTTCTAAATTTGATTTAGAGCCGATTAGTGGTACCAGACTAGTTAAGGCAGCGATTGCTTTCCCTTTCACACTGTTAACATGTTGTTTCCATGTGAGTTTCTCATTTATGATAACTCCTAAGTAGGTTGCATGCTTCACGACGGGTACCACTGTACCAAAAAGAATCAATCTCTCCGTGATTGGCTTCCTAGTTCGTGTTCGTCTAACGATGAGAAGCTTGGACTTTGCCGCGTTAATGGATATTCTCCATTTTTCACACCATTTTTCTATTGCAGGCATGAGTAGCTGTAATTTTTTCACTGCATAGTCAGGACTTATAGATCTAGTTGCTATAGCGGTGTCATCCGCATAACATCCGAGGTAATGGTTCGTAGTAATTCCGTCTTTTGGGAAATCAGCCACATATATGATATAGAGAAGCGGGCCTAAGATAGAACCCTGGGGGACCCCAGCGCCCAGCCTTTGATGTCCTGAAGTGTCGCTGCCTACGGAAACATAGAAGGTTCTTTCTCTGATAAATGAGTAGATGAGATGCACCAACTCTCTACTGAAGTTGAAATTTATTAGTTTATAAATAAGCCCCTCATGCCAGACGCGGTCGAATGCTTTCGCCACGTCCAGCATGAGTAAGGCGACAATCTGTTTGATGTGCAGCGCCTCACCTAGATATTCTGTGAGACGGACTAACTGCTTAGTTGTAGACAGTCCTGCTCTAAAACCGAATTGTTCCGATGGCAAGATATCCAAATATGGTTGCATTCTTTTTAATATTATCCGTTCGAGAATTTTTCCAAGGCCTGGAAGTAAGCTAATCGGCCTAAAACCTTCTGCCCGCGTACAGTCCTTTCCCGGTTTCGGGAGCAGAATCACCTTTGCTTTTTTCCAAATATATGGGAAATATGACAAGTCCAGACATCTATTTAAAATTTTTACATATCTGAGAAGTATACAGTCCGGTAGATATTTGATTGTGAGATTTGTGATCTCATCAAAGCCAGGTGCCTTGCGCATGCGCAGACGTTTTACGATATCCTTAATTTCCTGTAAATTAGTATGCTCTATCCTGTTAGGAGCAGGTTGTTCTATCATCCAGTTTTGTAGATAGTGTCGGACTTCATATACAAAATTTATGTCGCAAGGATCTTCGTGGGGTGTAAATTGATGAGATAAATGTTCCGCTAAGACTTCTGCCTTATCCTTGTCCGTAAGTGCTATGACTTGATTCGAATAAATTGGTTTGTTTACCGTCCGTTTTGACTTAAGTCTTCTTGCAAAGGACCAGAAGCCGTCTCTAGTATTATTAAAGGAAAGTATTTTATCCTCCCATAATTCTTGTTTGTAATTTATAATGTCTGTTTTAATTTCCCTATTGAGTTTATTTAAATTGATTTTCAGCCTGGGATCCCAGGTTCGATTCCACCGTTTTCTCATCCGGTTTCTTTCTTTGATCTTTTCCCTTATGAATTTTGGGAGTAAGCCTGCATATTGCTGCGCTGGAACTTGTTTAGTTGCATTTTTATATGCATCTTTAATATCATTAGTTAACTTATGGACTTCCATTTCGATGGCATTCGTGTCATGTAAGTTTATTTCTGATGGTTCAGATTCCGATAGAAGATAATCAAAAATTTCCCAGTCCGTCTGTTTCTTCATTTTATTATTTAATATTTGTGACGTGCCCAAAGTAATTACTACAGGTACATGGTCTGATGTCAGATCTTGCAGAACTTCTAAACACATTGGGATGTCTGTGGTTGATAGGACTATATCTAAAATGTCACCCCTGCCTGGGTTACTAGGGAGAAATGTATAGTCCGTCGGAGCATAAAAATATACAGGATGATTTAATATGTATTTTAAAAGAGCTGCTCCATTTCTATTAGAAAATCTACACCCCCACTCTCTGCTTTTAGCATTTAAGTCGCCTGCAAGAATGGTGGGTTTGTCCAGAGGTAGAAGTTCTTCCATGATTTTCTCTTTGATGTATCTGTGTGGCGGATTATACAAGGCCGTAAAGTACGTAATTCCATAATCTGGTAATAGAACTGAGACTGTAACGGCTTCATGACCATTCTGCCGATCTTCTTTAATTAAGCACGATTGAAGTGAGCTCTTTACTAAAATGGCCACTCCTCCGCCTCTGTGTGTGAGCCTGTCACAGCGGTAACTTTTATAGTTTGATACATTAATTCTATTACTTGGAGTGGCATGCGTCTCCGTCAGGAGTGCTATATCAATAGCCTGTGCATGTAGAAAATATTCAAGTTCATTAATTTTATTAAAAATGCTATGGGCATTCCATGTCACTAACTTTATTGAAGCTCTCGTATTAATTCGAGGGCCCATTATTTGATGTAGTGTTTGTCTTGGTTTCCTGACTAATTTTTGTTATTTCTCTCATTTGTTGGGAAATTTGGAATCCAGCTGTTTTTATAACAGCGACCAACTCTGCCAGATCAGAAAAGACCTTTTTCGCTTCAGTAAGAGTGTCAGAGTATAAGCCCGATGATAAGGCCTGCGCATAACTCTTATTTTCAATTACTCGATTCGAGTAATTTTTATTGCGCTCAGTTTTCTTCTTTGGATACTTCTCGCATCCTTTAAAACTACTAGTGTGTTCCAGCCCACAGTTTGCGCAGCAAAGTGGAACATTATCATTGTTTTTATTTGGGCAATCTCTGGACTCGTGTTCCTCACCACATCTGACACAGCGTGGTCTATAGTTACAACCCGATTGGGTATGGTTGAACCCCTGGCAGCGAAAACACTGCAGGGGTCCTTGGCGTCCTAAATATTCCCTTATAGAGATTTTCATTCCACACAGAAATCGTTCTAAATATATGCTCTTTGATTTTTCAGACTTAGGCAGTGTCACTAAGAAAAGTGGGAGCTGAGTCACCTCACCTTGTCTGCGTCTAGTCATTTGTTTTATGTCTTCTATCTCGTATTCTAAATTTAATAATTCCTCTTTGATGTATTCTAATTCTGTATCTTCGGTTAATCCCCTAATAACAACCTTCAATTTTCGGTCTTGAGGGAGGGAGTAAGAATGGTGCTCAATATCAAGCTCTTTTAGTAATTTGACTATGCCTCTATAACTTTCTGCAGAATCTGCAAAAATCTTTACTTTATTTTCATAAAACTGTCCATAGTTTCCTAATTTTCGTTCCTTCATAAACTTTTGGATATCACTCCATTTAATTTTGTTACGAAGTATTGTAATTGGCGGTATTTTGTTAGATTTATTATCCTGATTTGCGTTTTCTGATTTTTCAACATGTTGTGATACATTATTTTCAACCTCATTTGTATCCATATTAATGTTGTTTTCATCCTGTACAGTGGGATTTACCCCAGATGTACTTGCATTTAAAGTATCAGCTTGTTGCATATTGGCAACAGGAGAAATCTGCGTTTGATTGCTAAGTTTAATTTTCTTAGCAAAATTTCGATAATTTTTGTGCCTAACTGTTTGATCGCCTCGCCTACGCGGCAAGTCACCTTCTGAACTATGATCCTGATCAAGTGTAAATTCATTCTGCGAGTCGGATTGTAAATTTATAGGGCTTCTTGCCCGTTCATTATCACTAACCTCATTACGAGACTTACTAACATTTTTCTTGTCCTTACTATTTTCATCAGCCTGCGCTGTAATTTCAGTATTAACCGCAGTTAACATATCAATCATGCTTCGCAAAAAATACAAAAGCTTTTCCTCAGTATTAGTAAGCGATCCATTTTTCTCCTGCAAAACCTCCAACTCACTAATTTGCAGATTAACAGCTTCAATAATCCTTTCCATCGCGCAACAGAAAAATCAGAAAATCCAGTCCGACGCAAAAAGCAACCGGCGCCCTGGAACCAGACACGAACGAAGCCAGTCTGGCAGACAGATGAGCCGGCGGAAGCTCACGAGGTCCCTGACAAGCACCTAACAGCGCAAGTTCACTAAAGTATGCGCAAAAAGCTTTAAAGATTATAAATAATACAGCTAAATTAATCCAGCAATCAGACATAAATGGTTCCAATCATGCAATTGATTTACAATGTCCGTAAAATTTACTTAAGTATATATATAAATACAAAAAATTAAGCGACTGCTACAAGGCAATTAATAATTACTTTACCTGAGCATGCGTTAAAAATGCAGTACAACCAAGAAATAAGCATTAAAAAATGCTGTTGTCAATAATCATCAAACGTAGAGACAGGAATTCCACACACTTTATACACAAAAGAATTCGACTCGACTGACTGAGATGAGGTGTTTCACCTCGGCTTTTATAAGCTTTTTAATTATCAGTAGAACAATCACGATTTTTCTAGATTTTTCTGGATGGCAACAGTAATTACGAGATATTTATTTATTAAGCATTAAATGCACGCGTTCTTTTATTTTTATTGTTACTTTTTTTTTGACGTAGCTTTCTCTTCAAAAATCGTCTGCGTTGCTAAGGCAACATGAAGCAAATCTAATTACAATTCTAAATAAATAGCCAAATAAATGTGAAATTCGTAACAATATATATGTTTGTTACCACCGCTTGCAATAAAAGAAAAAGAGGTGCCCAAGTAGGTATTATAGTAGTCCCATGCACAAAATATGAAAGTTCTACGACTAATCGCTTTTGATTTACGAGATGTACATATATACGTACGTACAGACGTCACGAAAAAGAAACCCTTTTGTAGCCATTTTAAAGCTATCTTAAAATCTATTTTGGAGAAAACAGTTCTTTATCCTGTCCATACGTACAGAAATCACGCAAAAAACCGTCCAAATGAATTCGGTAACGGTCACAATGGATATTTCTGTTGAAATGTGATACACGAAAGTTTCCGCGATTACAGTAGCTCTTTTAGTTCATACAAGTAAGTAAAAATTGATATATTATAGTTCTTAAATGACCCGTATAACATTTACATCTTCCATTTGACACGAATGTTTTCTCACATGCATTTATCATCTCTGAATGTATTTCCAAGTCAGAATGTGCATTTTACTCATGAAAGTGAATTAAATTTTGCCGATGTTGGCTGATTGGATCGTATTTATTTGCTGGTAGCATACCAGCTAAAAATGACCGTATTCGCGATAGAAGACGTTTCGTTGTTTGTAAACATCTATATCATGTAATTTCTGTATCAAAGAGCATGTTATAATCCTTTCCATGTTAATCTAAAGGTAAGAAGCATAATAAACAAGAGCTATTACGTCTGTTGAAAAAGATCACATCTTTTGTATCATATACATCGAAACGTCGAATCACAAACAGACTGATTTACAGGAAAATGTTTTGAGAAAAATCATAACGGATAATGAACAGTGTTTCGACTTACATGCACTATAGTCGGCAAACATTATTTTCAGGTGTGTTGTTGAAATAACCTCTGGCAAAGAACTGACACTCAGGGACTTCTAGAAATATCGTTTTAATATTTGCCTTATCTTTATTTAATATTTGCCTTTGTTTATCGCTCACTAACAAAACCTGGCAACATGTGACTTGCAAGACCATGTAGTCTGCCTGCAGGAAATCATGGTCGGATTGTTTTGCTGGCAATCATTCTGAGGGCTTTGAGGGTTTTTTGATTATCTGTGATGTGTCGCTAAAAAAGAAGCCATACGTTTGGGAATTAAGAGTGAAGGTGTGGAGGAGTTACTGCGTCACCATAACAATAAGTTTTTGCTTGTTGAAATTATTGTTATTGTGACCTAGTAACTCCTCCACACCTTCACTCTTAATTAAATTTTGCCGAAAGTTTTTGAGCAAGAACAAAAATACCGTCAGAAGGCATCAACAAAAACCAGTTGTGGAAGGAAGAGCAACGAAGAGAAGAGAAATCTATTTTTTTGATCGCGAAATTCGTTCAAGATGGGGTAAGATGTGAAGTTTCGTATAAAGATATAGCACTGATAAAGTAGCAGCTAGCTTAAACAAAGAACGTTGAGTAACAATAGCATGTCACACTTGAGAAACCTTTTTAAAACGCAGACAATAACAAGTCACCTCGAACAAACTTTGAGTGAAACAGAGGAGCAATATATCTCAGGCGGAATTGGATGGCAATGGATGACAAAGAAACTATAAAAGAAGATAATCCAGATAGAGAGTTGACTGATGCTTTCACGAAAGAAGTCTCTGATATCTCTTATTTTCCTCTTTTGATGACTTTCTGTTTATGCTTCACTGTCTTCTCACATAAGATTTAAATTAAATTTTCATCTATTTTATTTGCTTAATATTGTGTTTACTTTTGTTTACCCTAGGTTCAGCAATTTTTATTACCTTTGCGTTGTCAACTTGTGCAAAAAGTCTAGTGAGCATTTTAAATAAACGATCATCTGTGGTTCAATAAAATATTAATCTATTTTATATTAATTCTTACGGGGAAAATAGTTTACGGTTATTATCATTTCGGATAATGAACAACTTAGGAATGATTTAAATCCTTGAACCGAGGCTTAATTGTATTCTCGTGCTCATTTACTCAAAGTAATCCTCATCAGACCTTGTTAGCATTCACTGAAACGTCATCCCAGTTTTTCATACAGCTATGGATTCACAATATGTGAAAGTATCTAAATACCATAGGCAACAATTTCTAAGATTTAGAATTAGTTATAAAACTATGAATTTAAATGGGATATTACAGAAATTTTCATTAAGTTTTAAAATATAGGTAATATTTTGAAAAATTTTAGTGAAAGTTTTCATTTGCGCCACATCTCCTATAATAGATTCTAATGAATATACTTCAATAATTTTTACACAGTATATACATAACATACTTAACTGTGTTCTGTAGTAAAAGATTTGATGTACTTGTAAAAGTGTTTGAAATATTCCAAACTTGGCACAAAAACTCAAAATTAAAACAAAAATATTCCTCTCTTCTTCAAAATATTGTCAATAAAATAAATAAATAAACACAAAGGTATCAGATTTTGCTACAGAAGACAGCTAAAGATGAATAAAACATTTTGGCAAAATTTCATTTCAATGTTCAAAATACATTTTGAGAAATGAATATAATCGCAAACAAAAGTAACGAAAAACAGAGTTTTCCAGAAAATGCATTTAAAGATATTAATGCAGCACAAGAAATTTGTAGCCACTTTAGACCTTTAAAACTCGCCATATTTGTATGTTAGGCCCTCTTTTATTTCATTTTTAACTAATTTTGACTTTTAGCTTTTAGCTTTTTTCTGGATAACTTTGTTGCTTGTAGAGATTGGCGTTTCGATTTCTGAATTCGCTGTTCTCTATTCCCATGTAGCTTTCAAACATAATGCGATCAATTTCTATTCCTAGGTTACTGAAAACAGGTAAAAGTCCTAAATGTCCTAAATTAAATAATAATAAAGCAATATGTGCACCTAAAAGCAATGTTTTCAGTTGGAAAAAAGTTTCTTTAGTTAAAATAGCCCACAAAAGGTTGTTAAAACTCTCATTATTGTTTAGAGTCTTCCCATGTAGGCATTTTATCAGCAAATTCTTGTCACACAGTGAAAGATATGTTGCTTTTACAGCTTTCATAACTGAATCTGAGAGACCTGGTGATTTTTCCTGAAATGGTTTCCTGATATGTTTTGGCTTTCACGATTTTTTGAAGTAACAGCAGTGTACTGATTTCCACGGAAGCTACGCTTTTTAGTCCTCCTAGATCTCGCTTTTGTAATTTTCGATTGATTTATAATAAAAATCAACTTTGAAATAAGATAAACAAACAGGAACCGAAAACAAAAATATCAAGAAATAGTAAATAATTAACTACAGCGATATGGCGAAAAGAGTATAAACAACTTTCAAACGATAAAAGTGTTGCTGTTCAGTAACTCAAATTTAAGTAACGAAAAAGATGCCAGATACAAATAAAACAATAGAAAATAAAAAAGAAAAAGTTAATCTACACATTAAAATGAGATTGTAGACATTTATGTTGTTTAATAACTAGAAAATAACTGTTTAAACTTATTGTTTACATTTTTACGTCCCTTTAAATGCCTGCTTCCGACATCCGAAACTCCACTTCCGGTTTATTAATTATACTATAACTTTGCTTTTAGTTATCGTAAAAACAAAAATAAAGCATTTTTGGAAACCTAAATGTGTGGACTATAAATTAAATAAATAAAAAAATATTCGAAAATTTTCACCAAAACGGCGTTTTTAGGGTAGGCACATACCTTAAGCCTATCTTATTAAGTTACATCTTTCATTCGTCACGAATGGAAATATTCATATTTCAAAAGGAGCTCGCGGAACCAAGTAGCTGAGTGGGTATATATATACACTCACGTTTGTGAAAATTGCAACACCATGAAGGACTTACGCGAGTGAGCTGAAATTTTCAGGAAATGCAAAGTAGCGCATGATATGCAAATGATTAGAATTGCAAATCCGTAGCGCATGCGTATGCTGAGCAGCGCCCTCTGAACGGCTGATGGATCCGAATAAATAGACGGCTGTAGCGAGGCGTGTATGGTTAGCGGTGGTTATCTGCTAGTGGTAAAGGTTAACTCAATCTGTACTTATGCCTCGTCGACGAAAGAGAGCGAGATTTGAACAACTTACAGAGTTTGAACGAGGGAGAATCATCGGCCTTCGTGAAGCTGGATTGTCGTATCGTGCAATAGCCTCTCGTGTGCAGCGTAACAGCGGCACAGTGATGCGCGTTTGGAAGCAGTGGACGGACGAGTGTCGGACAACTCGGAAATCCGGGAGTGGACCCCGAAATGTGACGTCAGCTCGCGATGATAGACACCTGGTCCGCATGGCGCGGACGGACCGTACAGCTTCCTCTAGACAATTGGCAGCACTGTGGTCAATAGCTACAGGTGTTTCATTGTGTGCTTCATCAATTCGTAGACGTCTGCTGCAGTGTGGACTGCGCGCACGGACTCCTTTATACAGGATCCCCCTAACGCACGACCATCGCCGCCTGCGGCTACAATGGGCCAATCAGCATAGAGACTGGCGTGCTGATTGGCAGCATGTCGTGTTTTCTGACGAATCCCGCTTTAATTTGTGGTACCATGATGGCCGCATTCGTGTCAGACGCTATGCCGGTGAACGCCACCTTCCGGAGTGCATTATCGAACGCCACAGTGGACGAACACCCGGAGTTATGGTCTGGGGCGCCATAGCATATCATAGACGATCTCAATTGCTACGAATTGTGGGCAATCTGAACAGCAACCGGTATATCCGTGAAGTTCTACAGCCCGAAGCTGTTCCCTTCCTTCAAAGCTTGCCAGGCGCTGTATTTCAACAGGACAATGCCCGCCCTCATACTGCTCGGATTGTTAAATCCTTCTTTGCAGCGCAGCAGGTACAGCTTCTTCCTTGGCCTGCGTGTTCCCCGGATATGTCGCCAATTGAACATGTGTGGGATGTC
The DNA here is from genome assembly GCA_000611955.2 of Stegodyphus mimosarum. NCBI lineage: Eukaryota > Metazoa > Arthropoda > Arachnida > Araneae > Eresidae > Stegodyphus > Stegodyphus mimosarum. The sequence goes on along the minus strand of KK114333.1, from coordinate 513,824 downwards.
ATTGGTCGGCGTCTTGCTCGTGATCCTCGTCCTGTTGCGTCTGCAGACGAACTTTGGGTACGCGTACAAACGATATGGAATGCTCTTCCTCAGTCAGACATTCAAACTTTGTTTGACTCCATGCCACGTCGTGTAGCAGCACTTATTGCGGCGCGTGGTGGCCACACAAAATACTGATTCTGATCTCTTGTTCTTGTTTGTTTGCTTTGAACATTTAATCATTTATTTGTACCACTACCACTCAACTGTGTATTAAATTGCATTCAATTATGACGATTCCTTCTTGGTGTTGCAATTTTCACAAACGTGAGTGTATATATACATATACTACTCAGTTACTCGGTTCCGCATATATATTATATACTATATATAGTACTTTTGGTGCGGCCGATTGTAACCAAAAAGGGAAGTGCCGTATTGTTACGTGCCTGCTAGTATTCGACGGTGAGCGTTAAAATTAGTGCGAACCCTGTTAGTTATTTCTGTATAGCTTAGACTGGTTTTAGTTTAGTTAGTTTCTTATTTTCTGTCTTAAGTTAAAAATCAAGTGAAGACTTCCTGTAAAGAGCCATTTGCGAACCATTATTGAGTTGAACAAACGGTAAATTTAACCCTTTCTTGAACTTTCTTTAGCGTTAGTGGGATAAATTTGTGGTTCTAGCAAGCTAGAATGCTTGTGAATTATCAGCAATACTCCTCTATACAGTTCACATGCATTCTAGTTTGCTAGAACCACAAATTTAGCTAGAATATTATAACTT
>KK114333.1:425376-509725 GCA_000611955.2 Stegodyphus mimosarum | reverse complement strand
AATCACTCTATCTCCTATCTTCCTACTGAAATGGTTAACGAAACGTTGAGTCTCCTATTTAAATTCTGTCTTGTTCATTTACGTAGGATTTCTAAGATTCTAAGTTTGGATTTTTTGGAACTAGCAATAACACTGGCAGGCACAATAACGATATTTTCGACAGTCCGGCTGGATCGAGAGCGTAGCGATTTAGTGTATGCTGTAACCTGGCTTCTCAAATTTCTTCATCAATCTGTAAACTGTTGTTTCTTTAGGCGCACATTCACGGACAAAGTCCATTCTTGTAATGGTTTTTTTTATAACCAAAACTTTCTATTCCTTGGCATAACGCTTCATGTCGACTAAGCTGCAACTAAGTTACGAACTGAACTGACAGTGATAAATTATAAGAAATACCAGTCAAGTCAAACTCGACATTCTTAAGCCTAACATTTACCTGTTTTTATGTATGTAAAATTATTTTCTGTTTTCTGAACATAAAGTATTTTTTGGGGGATATTAAATCCGGCGTTTTTATCGAGACATTTTGTACGTTGAGGTGTGACTGCTTACGTCTCAGATATGTGAAATTTTAAAATAAAGAAATACAGCTTTTATACTTTCTAACGTTTCGTTACGAGTGGATGATTGTTACCAGCGCTGCCATACCTTAGCAGATTAACAAAAAAGTTAATGCTGACAGTTATAGCACCACTTAATATTATGAGGAAATTAGATTTTTATGCCAAATGAAATAAATATAAAAAAATCTGACGTGTACACCACTGACTTCTTTGTACCGAATATTAAATTATACGCACTTTTTCCTGCATTTCATTTAAACTAATTTCCTCAAATTTCATTACAGATAGATTTCTCATTCAATTAATTCAGTTCTTGCTTCGCGCCAAGGCAAAAATACATAAAATCTAAAAATATGTTCGTAAAAAATTTAAAAATATAGAAAAAAAATAAAACACTAAATACAGTTAAAACAGTGTAAAAATTACAATTAAAATTTACGTTTCTATGCAAAAGCAAGCATTTCGGCCAGCGGGCAACAAGGCAGATTTTTTGGTGCACAAAAACGAAAGTTTAATTTTGGTCCCACTCGGCAAAAAGAGACTGAAGGTGCAGAAACTGAATTCACTATTCTGTCAAGTTTCAAATGTAAACAAATATGACTGCTATGGTAAGCAAAAATTAGGCTTAGCCCCACTTAAACAACTTTTGAATTGCTAATAATTTTACAAATATTAAATTCAGATTAACTAAAGGCATAAAAACCTTAACCGGAAGGTAAGAACAACCTAATTCAATTCTTTTTGAAGCAAAAAATGCGCAGTTTACCAACATATAAGAATAAAAAAATGAGCTTACGGATTCCGCACCAAAAGTGTATATGTATATAGATATACTATATATACTTTTGGTGAGGCCGATTGTAACCAAAAAGGGAAGTGCACAACTACATGTTATAGCAGTCCCACATACAAAATTTCAATGTTCTAAGGTTACTCTTTTTTGAGTTATGCGAGATACATACATATATACGTACGTACGTGTGTACAGGCGCCACGAAAAAATCTCTTTTGAACACATTTAAATCAGTTTTTTAATTCGTTTGGGGAAAAAGAGTCCTTTATTCTGTCCTTACGTACACATGTCACTCGAAAACATCGCTAAATTGCATTCGATAGCGGTCAAAACGGATATTTTTGTTGAAATATGATACCCGGAGTTTTTTGTGATTACAATACTTCCTTTACTTCGTACAAGGAAGTAATAAGCTTTTAATTTTGCTTAATTCATGCAGTTATAAGATAAGAATTGCTTTATTATTTTAGCTAACAGCGCAGGTTTCTGGTAAAATAATAGTATAATGAATTATCTTCATTCAAACTAAACTGCCGCTTTAGGTGAAAGTGTAATTGCGACATAGTAAATAAAATGTCGAGAGGTCAAGTCTATAGTTTCAGGCATTTTTTTCCCGCTTACAGATTCTGACTCACATAGAATAAAAACCTCCTCATGATATTATTTACCTCAGCTGTTTATAGCGCAAATAAAAGCTTATAATAAACGTCTTTCTGCAAAATGTAGCGTTAATACAATTAAAATGACGACTTTAAATTTTGTAGATAATGAAGAAGAAGAAAATTGTAACGTCAAGTGGGTTCGAAGAGAATAACATATTGCAGACTTCATCTTGTATGGATAACTTGTTTCTGAAAGCACTTAAAAGTCTTCTGCTACGAGATTAGGCAGAAAAGCTGTTAATATTGAGGTTTGCATAGATCTCAAACAAGCCACTAGCCTAACTACCAGTCCCTAAGGGGAAAACCAACTAACTTTGAAAACAAGAGATTTTGCTCCATTTTGTTGAATTCACCTTGTATTCCACACATGTTTCTGATTAACATTCCGCTGATGTTTTGCGTCATAACGTACTGGATAAAATTTGTTGTTATTACCATGCGACGTCTCCTTTCTGGTCGTCATCTAAAGCCCTCTTTCGGGGGATGTATATGTATAATTTTCTTCTTCTTCAGTTCTTGGTTTGTCTTTTTTCTCTTCGTTATTTCTCCTTGGAGGCTCTCCCTTAAAAGATTGAAGCTTTCTACTTTTCTAGAAAATATACTGTTGTTTCAGTTTTAAGACTTTCATCTTCTGTTTCTTCTTTTTTTTAGTTTCGAGAAAACTTCAAAAGAAAAAGGATTATACTTCCTTTTCGGATAGTGACTTTCAAATCTTTACTGATTATAGCATGCGTCATTTCTCATTTCGCTCTAGAACCTGAACGGAAAATGTAATTGGAAATAGAGTATTTATTATCGCTATGTGATTTATTAGGTTAGTATTAAATAGTAAGTGGAGGTCGTCATGTAGTATGCGATCTACCGGTTTTAGTTAGTTAGTTATTTCTTAGATGGCAGCACGAAAACTGTTTTTGTTTTAATTATTTTCTTTTCCTCATTATTTTATTACCCCTATGTATTTTAAACAGCGTTTTAGTGGCGCCATCTTTGAAATAATTTACTAACTAAAACAGTAGATCGCATACTGTATAATTGCCCAAGCTAATTGAAGTACAGTTTTGTAAAATTATTTACAAAATTATTGGTGTATTGTATAGTAAAAACAAAAATAAAACTTTATTTTAAAAATCATTATGATAATTATCGTACATCCTCGTGTTCTTTTCCCCTTAAGCTTTTACCGCCAAGGTTTGAAAATTTATTCGTGTCATTTTCCCCTTCCTCAATGAGTTCAGAGAACTATCTCCACTAAATTTTAAAATGGATTCGTTCGTGCTTTATTATCTTTTCATACAGATAAACCCTCGCAACGACCAGCGAAGGTCACATCAAACCTTCACTTCCATGTCTTGAACTTTATGCGAGCTTAATGCAAGAATGTTTCATTGCAAGCAAACACACAAGAATTGATATTTAGTCTATGATTTCGCTGAATCAGCTGCATATTCACCTTATATAATTATTTATAATTATTTATAGTTAATTTGTGGCATCAGCAGTAGTTAATTCAACAAAGGAAACGAGTGAGATTCAAGGGGCTGGGAAGTAGAAATGAAGATATATTATTAAAGATTGCTTACTATTACTAGGTATTCTTACTGAAATGAAAGTTTCTTTTACAGAAATAATATTGTTTAGTTACTGGCAGTTTATCCACGACTATTTTGAATTTGTTATGTTCCTACTATAATCGTGTCCTTCGGAAAATAAATTTTTCGCATAATTTTCCCTTCTAGATAAAATTAATAAAAAAATAAAAATTAGTAAAAAAAATGCGGGGAAATACGAAATTGATAAAGCAAAAGTACTTGTGTAAAATCCAATCCGTAATCTAGAAATTCCTGAGAGTTTTGTTTTACAGTTGTTGTATAACTAATATAAAAACAGCATCTTTGTTTATAGTAATTTTATATAATAGATAAACCCATAAACAGTTTCAACATAAAAGTTTCACCCACTATTTCTTCATACAATTCTTACATGTTTTTTTCAGCCCTAAAGAGGCGTTAGCTGAGAAGGGCACTTTATCTCGAAACGGCACTTTGCTTCGAATCACTAAAAACGTTGAATGATCTTTCAAATTGTTGCCTATAAATGTTATCGTCCTGCATTATATTAAACAAATTAAATAAAGAAGAATCTGCATAAATGTATATATATTTCTCGCACTGTGAAAAAGCAACGATACTTAGAGCCATCAAATTTTGAATAACAGAGTCCTCCACCGGAACATGAGCACCTGGCAGCGCGAAGTTTGAATTTTTTTTATTATCTATTTCATATTTTGTAAAACTTTAACTTATTTTTGATTTAAAAACTCAGTGATTTCAAAGCGAACAATGGCAACACTGTACGAAATAAAACATTTTTATCTCCAGCGCGCGAGACTTTCTGTCGGAAATGTTCAGGATATGCTACTGTAATATATTTTTAGCTCAAAAGGGCGTTAACCCAAATTCTAATGAAACGTGTATGTGTCTGTAAATGAAAAAATAACCGCCCCTTTGTGCTTAATGTAAAATTTGAAAGCTTTCAGATTTTTTTAATGTAAATTTTTCAAGTCTTTATACTCTTAAAAATTCACCCACTATTTTGGTGCGTGTTTTGAGAAACGTTCCACGTTTAGTCCAAAACGTTAATATAGGAAAACAAGAACAGGAACATTGCTTCCGTTGTGAGAATGGTTACTTCTTCATATAAAGGTTGTAAAAGCATACTCAAGTGATAAAGATGTTACTTGATTTATACAGGTATTAAAGTTTGGTTTCTTTTATTACTCCTAATTAATGGAGGGCTATCTGTCGAAGAGAAAGGATACCTTATAAGGTTTCTCCTTCAATCTCTTAACTTTCTTGCTTAGCATAAGCTGTGAAACCCTATGTGGAGGACAGTGAGCAAATCTAGGCTATGTCCTTTAGTGTTGAAGAACTACAAAGTCAGAAGGAGGGTTTAAAGTGACCCTTTAATTCAAATAATTACAACTCCTCCAACTTGAGAGTAAGCCACTACTTGGGCTGAACTAAAATAATATGAAATAAAGTGTGTGAACAATTCAATTACCTAACTTAACTTTAAGTAGGACGGCGAGGGAAGCCTAACTCTTAGTGAAATGCAATAAATGCGAATTTCACTAGCAAGCACTAGTAATTGCAATTTGCCTATGAAGGCGAACTTTCAGTAGACAGAGGAAATCCTTGCGCGCACAGCTTTACGGCGATAAATCCAAGACTCTGATTTTTTTCCTTCGTTAACTTATGCCTTTTAAACTGCTATCAGATATAAGCGATTTGCATAAATATCTCGCTCGCGCTAAATTCGGGCAGCAACTGAAACTTTCAGATATCGATAGGAAAGTTCAAACTCAAAATAATTTGGTTAATTAAAATAATGAATGCTACAACCTCCGTGAAGGACTTTCTGAGGGAAACTAGTTCATCTCCACGTTACACATGGAGAAAACATAAAAACGCCTATGCAGCCAGGTCGTTCTTCGTGATTCGAGCACAGGACCAACTGCCAGTGTTCAGTGACTTTACCGCTCGGCTGCTAATAGGCTGCAGACGTTAGGATATAAAAGTAATCATTAAAGGCGGATTTATGCTCTACTTTTTAAATCTCTCCTTTTCGTTCCCATGCAGTTCTTACTGTAGCGACTTTCATGCCTTCGCTTACACAGTTCGTTAGAGAACAAGTGGCTAACTAGTAGCAAATCACCTTCGGAGTTTCACTAAAGCAATTCCATCTACATCGGATTTGCAGCCTGATTGCTTATCATTACAACATACATCAAAACCAGGATCAGCATAAATTGAACGTCTCAGAGATACGTAGATTTCTGGCGAGTTGTCACCGTGTCTCGTTAAAATTCATTCGCTATTTAAAATTAATCTAATATACATTCTGCTGATGACAAGTCGAAGAAACAGAAACCACAGGAAAACAGAAACATAAATAATATACTTTTAAAATAAACCTTATAGGCTAAAGGAAATCGGAATGACAGGCAAATATTATTGCTTACTAAATGAATACACTAAGACTTGGTTAAGAGAGCTGCTGATTGATTAGATAGAATTTTAATTTACGGTAATCATCAGGAGCAAATATAAGTACAAATAAATTATCAATGATTTTTTTTTGCTCATTTAAAGTACTACAATCATTTTAATTAGGACAGCATTAATTTTTAATAATCAACAAATTAATCGACACATTAATCAATCAACAAAATTTCCGTTTTTCATATTTAAGATTTCGACATTCATATAAAACGTTGATTAGATTTTGGTTGTCCAAAATCTAGGTAAAATTGAACAACCGGAAATGGTTTTTTATATGAAGCTGTACAATTTATTATTTTAAGTAATCAGTTGTCTATAATTTCTGGCTTTACTATAATTCATGCAGTCTGTTTCCTCACCAGAATATAAGTTGAGAGCATCTAAGATGACGTTTTCAGATTGTAAGATTGTAAAATTAATTTTGTAAATTTGGTTTTAAATTTGAATTTGACTTTACGTTTACTCTAAATACATCGCCGCAAGTGGTGGTTGATTTTGTTAGCACAGAAATGCATTTCTGTTCAAAGTTCTGTTTTAGTAAAAAAGGTTTATTTAAGTGTTTTCAAGTCTCTGTAGTTACTTCAGATCTGTTAGGAGCTTATAACTAGTTTTTGCTTCAAAAGCAAACCAAACTCTGTAAAGCTCATATCAGTCTTTAATGGGCAACCAAAGGTTGTAATTTACTTGAAGGACATAACAGACTTTAATGAACTTCCGATTCCTCCAGAAGTTTTCAGAGCCCCTGCTGCTGGGTGTAAATACGAGTCGGAGAGCTGGAATTCAGTTATTAAATCTGCTGTGAGTCTTAGGGGTTAGCTGAATTGGAGTTTACCCTGAGTGAGAGTTTACCCTGTATTTGGGGAACATTAGGATTTATTTTACGTGCTAGAAAGGCACTGCAAAATATCTACTTTCTCCTTCAGCTATTTCCAGTAATTATTACGCTGCGTAAAGAATTTATTGGATCTATTTTCCTGGTAAAAATATATTTACAGGTGCCGCTTGGCGAAAATTGGCGATTTCTGGCGGTACATGGACACCGAGTTTGTGCAATTATTAATTATTTGACTTGTTATTTTGTGTTGCCGCGATTTTTTCGCCAAAATAACAACCAAAATAAGCAAGCCAAAATAAAATAAAACAATAAATAATAATAATTAATATAGTAAATAGTTAATAATATAATAAATAGTTAAATATAAATAGCCAAAACAACAAGTCAAAGAATTGCACAAACTCGTTATCCATGTACACATCGACCTGTTTTCACTTAAAAAAATCCCAGAATTGCACAATCTAGGCATTGCGCACTCCCTTGACTTTTGTAGGGGTTTATATTTATTTTAAATAGTCAGTTAATTTTAGTTTTAAGTTACTTTCTTATAAGCCTTCATTCCCCTAATTGTCAGTGCCAGAATATTTAAATTTAGTAGCGCGCGCAAGAAATGAAAATTCTACTAGTGGAAGCATAAATTAAATCTCGACGTTCCAGTAGAGGAAGGGAGAGTCTAGGAAATTTCCGTGCGTGCACATACGCAAACTTCTGTTTAGCAGTACTGCTGGTTTTGGTTTAATCGCTATTATCTTGCTGCCATTAGACTCATTTGCGCGCCGTAGGCTACAAGATTATATGAGCCCTGTATGGCAATTCTACTATTTGTGAATATCTCTTACTTTAAGTTTGATTCTACTGCTTCAGTTACCTCCCAAATTGAGGCGTAGTATGTTAGCGTCAAGTTGACGCACTGTAAATAAGTTAAAGAGTTTAATAAAGGGCAGTTTTAACCCTTCGTCAGTGCAATCACTATCTCTCAAGGTTCTACACAACAGCAGGACAGTAGAACGTTACATTTTGTACACATCGATTTATATTCATTTTAAAAGTCAAAGGAGCTGCCAACAAAAAATACAATAATCTTAATAAACTACGTTTTAAATCAAACGATGAAATAACATAAAAATGGAAATTCATCTTAGCACTACACTAAGGAAATATCCATTTACCTTATTTACAAATTTCGTGTCTTCAGTCAAATAAAATTCCTTAACAGCATCCAAAAACTTCCAAAAGTTATCTGAACTGGAATCTGTATACTGGCGTCGCTACACAAATTCACAAAAATAAGAGTAAAAAATATCCTCCGTAATGTCGGTATCCTCCGACTTTCGACCATACGCATTTCCTTCGTACAAACAGGACACTTACTGAGTAAACCTTCATTTACACTCCAGTCAATTAATGGTTTTTCCCTTTCGTTCCAAATTGCACAGAAACTTCAAATTAATCTTATCACATTCAGCCACTTTTACCGTGTAAACCATAAAATAAACAACGTACTTTCTAACCAACATCCAACACACAAACATCCAACACTTACAAAATCCCATCAGTCAAATTCACCGCAATCACGCAACCAATTATGTCATAATAGGGTTTCCGTAACATTCAACTACTCAGGTTACCATAAATGAAACAACTTGGCGATAAATGAAACAACTACTTGGCGATAAATGAAATAACAACTTAGAGATAATCCAAGGAGCACCCATCAATATACTCTAACCATTTTCCTAATAATTCGTTCACTTCTTCCAGCCTCTGGATTCATTATATAAAGAAACATCAACGATTCCAGAAATCGCAAAAACATACTGCCTTTAAAAAATTTGTGATTGAGTTATTGATTTGTGAATCCGAAAAAACTGTATGACGAGAAGATCATCAGGAACGAATCATGTTACAAAGATGGATTATTTTAGCGCAATTATACGTGAAATTGTATTTTTCTGTATAATGTAACGCGAACAAATATTTAAAGGGACAAGCTATGCAGGAAAAGTAAGAATAATGATAAAAGACCATTTAAGATTGAGTAAATGGGTATCTCAGTAATTTGACCAATATCGTCAAGCTGGCAACGTTATGGCGATTAATTTTTGGCACCAAATTTCGCGAGAAATCCCCAAAAGTCTTCAAACTTGGCAACCACTTGTCGACATTTTGGTTTAGTTCTTGCATCACCGTAATAGGTATTATACACTGACTACCAATACGTATTTGGACACCTATGCAAGTGACGATATATGCGGTCCTAAGGTACGTCACGGACTCGCCGGTATGTATCGTGTAGGAAACAGCATCGGCTTTAGTCGCATTCAAGATACCTTGCAGTTCGGAGCTCTCTGATTTCGAGAAAGGTATAATTATCGGGTATCACAAATGTTGCCGATCCTTAAGGGACATATCTAGCGATCTGAAGTACCCAAAATCGACAGTGGCCTATGTGATTAAGAAGTGGAAGGGCGGGGTGGAATGTGCCCCGAGTCGGCAGACCAACGAAACTGGGAGATAGAGATCAACGAGTGCTGTCCAGAGAAATTCGGAAGAACCGCACCCAACCGATGGCCCTCATCCGCGAGGAGTTTCAACAGGCATCCGGGACTATTGTTTCAATGAATACCATCCGTAAGGAAGCACATCTGCTTGGTTTTCATGGTCGTGCTGCTGCCCATAAGCATTTGATCACAAAGTCCAACTGTGCTGCTCTGTTAATGTGGTGCAAAGCACATCGAAATTGGACCGTGGATCAGCGGAAACGGGTTCTTTAGAGTGACGAATCAAGGTACACCCTTTACCGTTCGGATGGCAGGATCTGGGTCTGGCGTCTACCTGAAGAACGTCTCCTGCCAGAATGCATTGTGCCAACAGTCAAGTTCGGCGGAAGTGGAATTATGGTCTGCGGGTGTTTCTCCTGGTATGGGCTGGGACCCTTGGTCCCCATTCATGGTAAGCTCAACTCCGTTGCCTACTGCACTGTTTTGGATAACAATGTGCTTCCTACGTTGTGGCAGTTTTACGGGTTGGACCCCTACTTTCAGGACAACAATGCCAGTTGTCATCTTTCGACGTTAACCAAGGCTTGGTATGGTGCCAATGGAGTTCATCGAATGGACTGGCCTGCCCAGAGTCCAGACCCGAACCCTTATAATGTTATAATGTTATCTATTTGGTTGGATCGCAGCTTTTGTTTCAACCAAATAAGAATGTGCACATGTGGCAGACCTCGTTTCTGCCATTTAAGGGAGTACATGTGCCATTGGACATTTCCAAATACTTTTCCTTTTGTTATTACATTAATGATCTTTTGAACTTTTAAACGGAACACGAGGGCAACTATGGCATGTAGATCAGTGGCTCTTTGTCCGAACATAAGCTCTTCTGTTATTTCTTTCCATGAAAGTTTGCAGGTAAAAGTTACAAATATGTCAGGCCTACCGTAAGTGCATACGTAGGCGAAAGCGTCCTTGTGTGTATTCATGTAGATAGTGGGGACTGTTCACCAAAGTGGAGGGGAGAATAACCATCTTGCCTAAGTCGTTGGGACTAATATTACCATCTGTGCTAATTACATCTTGCAGGTGAATGCAATTTTCAGCTCGTAGCTCTGTCTGGTTTAAAGAAATGTAACGAAGGCGTTCATTCTCTACTTTGATATACGTATCTATTAAGAATTGATGAAAGAGCTGCCTCGACCGCGGAAGGAGGTTGAAATCATGCTCTCGAAGCATCATGTGATAGGCGTAAAAATCCATGCAGGAAACATTTTTATCGGGAACTGGCTGTTTTGTAGTTGGAATAATTTGTGGAATATGAAAATGGGATCCCAATTGCCCTTTACTAAAATTTAATGGGTACTGCAAAGCATCGTAAAATTTATGAGTGTCCGCCATGCGTGTCAGTGTATAATCATGTGCTCGTAACACTATATCTCGTGGAGAGCATGGGTTGCCAGTAACCAAGACAGCAACTTCATTAATTGTCGGTGCATTATAGCGCCTCTCATGTTCGCTACGTAGAGTTCGATTAGCATGATTGACGACTTATAATCGTCTTGAGGCCAGTTTTCTATTGCAATTTTGAAGTTATTTCCAAAACATTGTACTCATGTAACATTCTTTAAATTTTCAATATTATTTTTCTCTCGACTCCATCAATATACTGACAACGACGGCTTACTTCATTTTCTTCTTGACCCATAAAACAAACATGTAAAAATTTATGCGGTTCGTTATCTGTCGGAAAAAGTGAAAAAACTCCATGATATATCTGGCCTTTTACGGTAAAAGTTGGTGAAAACCCGGGCATTCTTATCTCTTTGTCTACTCCCAAAGATGTCATTTGGAAACAAGAGTTGTACTTTCTACTTACAAATGCTTTGATTTATTTGTATCATATAAATAGAGAGTTTTCAGAAGCTCTTCTGGTTTACCAAGTAAAGAAAGCGAAACTTTACCATTGGAACAGCACATTCCTGCAGTTTCATCTTTCCATTTTAAAGCATCGCAAAACTGGCATTTTTTACTCATTGAACCGATAACAATTAGTGGATGATTATGGTAATAAGTTGAAGGATCGTATTGAAGTTCAGAATCATTAAATACGGACCAATTGTTATGCATGAAATTTCGCCGGTGTTTGGTTTGCATTTCTGCATGAACAATTCTTCTCGCCTGCAATTGTTCTGGAGTATATCTCGCTCTAATAACTGCCTGTTGTTAAGCTTGTTCTTCCAAGCGAATCTGTGTTTGAAGAGGCGTTTCAATAGCTCTCAAAGCAGTTTGACGCTCAGCTTCTTCTTCCAAGCGAATCTGCGTTTGGAGAAGTGTTTCAGCAGCTCTGAAAGCAGCTTTGCGTTCAGCTTGTTCTTCTAAACGAATTTGTGTTTGAAGAGGCGTTTCAGCAGCTCTCAGAGCAGCTTGTCGTTCAAGTTGTTCTGTCAAGCGGAGTTGTGTTTGGAGAGGCGTCTCAGCTGCTCTCCTAGAAGCTTGACGGGAAGTTTGGGCATCTAATCTTTCTTGTCTTTGAGAAGTTGTTTTATCAGTTCTCAAAACACATTGTCGTCTTACTTGTTCTTGTCTTCCTAATTGTGCATGTACACAAGATTCTTGTGATCGAGCAATTTTTGCTGCCCGGGCCCGACATGAATTTGCAGATATGTTAGATTTACGTTTGCGAGGCATTTTGAAAAAAAAAAAAAAAACTCTAAAAAATTAGACTGTTCTTAAATAAGTTTCAAACTCCGCGTGAATTTTAAAAATATGTGTATCGCTACGAAATCTAGTAAAACTGCTACGTATATTTCCTAATGACTGAAAAATGATTGTGAAAGAAGAGCCAAACGCCGGAAATCTTGAAGGATTTTAAATAATAAATTAAATTAAACAAATAAAAATTAATAAAAGCTTAATTAATAAATGTTACGCTTTCACGCCGTAATTGCTTAACCGATCATCATGAAATTTTCAAGAATTATTTTTGATATATTAGAAAAGGTTAAAGATGTTTGCTTGGTTTAAGCCACGCACCTGCGCTCGCAATCTTTTACATCGTTTAACTTATCGTTATAAAACTTTCAACATTTAATCTTTATACAACGAAAATCATTTTAAGCTGTAAAACCTATTACATAGCTTGAGTTTCAACAGATAAGTTACATTTTATAGCCTATAACCTTTTCTAATATATCAAAAATATTTCCTGAAAATTTCATGATGAGTTAAGTAATTAAAGCGAGAAAGAGTAACAAACAAAGAAACTCACATTCGCAATTATAATATTAGTTAGGATTTAAAAGTTGTTTAAGTGCGGCTAAGCCTAATAATTTTTACCATAGCAGCCACATTTGTTTACATTTGAAACTTAGCGGAATAGTGGATTTGTTGCCAATGTAGAGAAATTAATCTTCGCAAAAACAAAGATAAGGCCTTCTTTCATTATTGCGAATTAAATCATGCTTAATCCATTCTGGAATTTATTCGAGGAAATAAGTGTTTAAGAGTTACTTAGTAATTTTTAATGTAGTTATTCTGAGGTTTTATGCATTTGTGCCTTGTTGCGAAGGGAGATCTGAATTAATTGAATGAGAAATACTGAATCGTATGTGAAAAACTGTTTTTTTTTTTGTTTAATTTCTTTTATACATCTATTATATTTTAGATCTATTATAGTATTTGAATAGAACATGTGGCAACGATTAGATAATTCTTGAGATTTTTATGCATTCTGAGGTATAAAATGAACGACATGTAAGGCTGTTAAGTGAACCTAGCGCCAGAGTGTCGCTATGGTAAATAAATATAGTGAATTTTAAAGAGTGTATTCTATCGTGGTTTATGCGTTATGGACGAAGTAGATTTAATTCAATCCAAGAAACCTAAATGAAATGCGAGAAAAAATGCATATAATTTAATATTCCGTACAAAGGAAGTCATGTGGTATACACATCAGATTTTTGAAAAACGTAGACACCATTTATCATTTCATTCTTCGTTAAGGTTATATCATGGTATAAATTAGCACAGTTTCTAGCTTATATTCGTTTTGTATATTTTCTTTATTACTTACACTATTATTCCACTATGCTTTATTACAACGTTTTTCCTTTTCTCTGCAGTCTTTTCCCTGTTTCTGAAGCTGTAATTATTCTTATTCATCTAATGAAAGAGTTTCTTATAAAATTTTAATCAAGTATTCTTAAGATTTTTGAACGAATAACACGTTATTAAAAAAATAAACGCCTTTGTTCTTATCTGAATTCCAGAAATGTAACTACAGAAGGAGATTGCATAATTTTTACGCTAAATGTTTTAGATTTTTAAAGTGTGGAATATTAAATGTGACGTTCATTGTAATTTATGCATGCCGTAAATCTTAACCACTAGGCTCTTAACAGAGTAATACGGCGATATATTTTCATGTATCTTATTAAATTATGATTAAAGGATTGTACCTTTAATGTATGTTTAGATTTCCATGTTTTGTAAAAAATTAAATGAGATACTTTTTTAGAATAAAGATGAAAATTTTGCTCAGAAAATTAATGAATGCAGATTATATTAAAAAACGCATATTTACATTTTATCCTTTTGTCAGTACTGTTTATGAAAATTTAAATGAAATTTCGCACAAAAATTTCAAAAGCACTTCGGTGAATATGTAATTTTATCCATGGTTATAGCATAGTGTCAATTTAAATAATTTATAAATATCATTTCTGATGATTCTTGCTAAATCTCTTTTTTTTTCCTTGAATATATGAATACAAGGAATTAAGTGTATAAAGTCTGACTTGTTTTTGGAACATAAATTAGTGCCAATTCCTAACAGACGTGATGTGAAGGCCACCCAACTGGCATATTGGTTAGTGACTTTGACTGCCATACCGAACGGCCCGGAGTCAAATCCCGGAGAAGGAGCGGATGGTTGTAAATGTGTAGTATCTGTGCGGCATGGGGGCACTCTAATTGGAGGTGGAACTAAACTAAAGTTGGACTACCACCTAACTGATACTCAAAGCTCTTGCCAACGACAGGCGCATTTGACTCGTTGTTGCGGTGATTGTCGTGGACTTGTGCTGACCATTGTCAGACAAGTAAAAGTGGTATAGTTCGACTGCCTCATCCGCGACCATGAGCGCAAATACGCATGCGCCATTCTGACCGAATTATTCTCAAAATAGGGTGAAAAGATGGGTACTTTTTCCCCTCCAGCTTATCTCTTTCCGGAGAAAAGAAGATTTTCACCTGAGCTTTCACGTCGCAGCAAATAATAACTCCCCTTTTGGACGAGTCTATGTATTTTGGCAGAATGCCAGCCAGGGTTGCGTTTGAGACGGTCGAGCTATAAGAACAACAACGTTAAGCTAATTATTGCTATGTCTGGACAGAACAATAAAGTCTAACAACCCTTTTATTAAATTAGAGCTGGAAAATAAATGCACGACACGTGCTTACAAATCAGCCAGCTACTTGTAGTAATGTAACTTGAAGTAGCAGTAATTTAAAATTTAAAATTACGCTACTAGTCAAAGGCTTGCGCAATTTTCAGTTTAATGCGAAGAAGGCTCACAAATCTACCGGCGTAAGTATTTAAATGTCGCACTGTAATGCAAAGTCGAAGAATGAAATCTTATCTGAGCTAGTAAAAGCCTAGCAACATGGCGTCGAGAGGCAGAAACACGCTCTGATTTTCTGATTTAGAATCTAGCAACCTCAGGTTAAATACTGTTGCGTGCGTGCGGGTTCGTTATGGATTGAATGCACAAGTCGTTAAAAAGTTAACAAAAATTTATTCTTTCCAAAAGAGAAAAAATCTAAATGCTGAAATATTTCTTCAGAGATATTAGTACAATATGACAATATCTCAAGCGTTAAACAAAATTTACTTTAAAACAGATAAACTAATTCTAACTCACAGGGAAATCGCTACAATCAATCACAGCATTAAGAAAACAAACAGCAGTTCGCTTTAAACAGCTACAACTACAACAACAACTGAGATGAGGTGTTTCAAGTCGGCTTTTATAAGCTTTTTAATTATTCACTAGAACAATCTCGATTTTTCTAGATTTTTCTAGAGGGCAACAGTAATTACGAGATATTTATTTATTAAATAAGAAATGCACGCTCTGTTTTATTTTTATTTTTCCGACTAGCTTTTTCTTCAAAAAACGTCTGCGTTGCACGATAAAATAAAACAATATTAATTACAATTCTAAATAAACAGCTAAATAAATATGAAATCTGTAACAATACTGACAGCTAATTTGCATTCTGTTAAGGAAACAGAAGGGAGAATTGATAGTAAAAATCTAAATCATGAACAACTGATTAATTTAAATAACAATTATTACATGTGTAACACTGATATAATATATTTAATGATACACTAATAAATGGTAAGGTATTCATATAAATATGATGGCATTCATATTGAAATTCTTCGTGTAATTTAAACATTTCCAAAATGTAATTGTTCATGATTATGGTATAAACTTGTTATAGGAAAATTATCAATTTAATAAATGTGTCTATGCTGTAATGTGTAAATCTCATTTATGTGAAACACCATAAAATATTACTAAATTACAAGTAAAATGATCAAAGATGTTTGAGCTTTCCGATATTTGTAACTTTAAATAAATATTGAGATTTTATTTTATCTTTTATTATCAAAGGTTGCCCTGCTAAAAATTCCCCATAGAAACTAGTAAAACGTTTTATGGGTACCCATAAAATCTGTGGGTTTCTATTGACTTTTACTGGTTTCTGTTGGTCTTTGTGGGTTTTTCTTACTGGTTTCAAGATGCCCCATAGAAACAAGTAAAACTTTCTACTGGTACCCATAGAATTCTGTTGGTCTCTACTGACTTTTAGTGGTTTTTATTGATCTCTGTGCGTATTTTTTACTGCTATCATCTGAAACTCATGCAAACAAACACAATGTCAGAACTTCCTACTGGTTTGTATTGATTTATATTAACTTTTACTAGTTTTCTTACTGGTATCAATATAATAGAAATAGATGACAAATAGATCTTATTTTGGTTTATATGGGTATATTTTAATTTTCTAGCTGACGTCAATAGACTTCGTCTAAACAATGAAATTAATATTGGTGTCAGTAAACCAAAATTCATTGGTATTCTTGTTATCTACTGATTATTTTAAATTATTTATTCATTTACTTTTATATCATTTATTTGGATACTGTTGAAAATAAGGTTATTTCTCTTTTGTAGCCAACAAAAAGCTTTAAAATTAGAAAAACAGAACCCACAGATAGTGAACTCTCGCGTCTCCACCCCTTCTCTAAGCCGATCTGTATTTCTAAGAATGAAAATATGATCTCTTTAAGATCATCAGAGTAACCTGGAAACGCAGGTGGTCGTTTCAGAGAGGGTTTTTACTGTGTATGCTCATTTATTTGATTTCTGAAAAACTTTGTCGGAAGCAATAATAGTAATCATATGCACCACACACAGCGAGGTCTCTCTAAGGCGACCAGCCTCACATAAAAATGCATCTTTGCAAGTGGTCGCCTTAGAGAGGTGATGCTCAATACCAGTATATACTTATGTTTCAGAAAAAAAGTTTATCTTTTAGAGGTGGTCGTCTTAGGCAGGTTGCCTCTACGAAATGAATCTCTCTAAGACGACCAGTCACATTTCCAGAATTTTCTTTGCGGGGTGGTCGTCTTACAGAAGGAATGTTTCAATACCAAAATATACTTATGTTTTCAGAAATACTGGTCTCGTTCAGAGGCCGTCATCCTAGGGAGGTGATTTCGCCACGAGTTGGTTCTCTGAATACACACATATGCATTTATATATGCATATATCATCATTTCTGATTTACAAATAAACACCGGTATTAACAATCATCTCTTTAACTCGACCACGTTCATTCAGAATTGCAAAACTATTTTTCTCCGTCTTAACGTGCTGACGTGAGAAAAAAAATTTCTCTCCCTTCCCGCTCTCAGAAGAAGCAATATGGCGCCGTTCTTGTTCATGTTGTTACGGGATGTTTGTGTTACCGTCTTGGTGGATAGTAGGCTGTAGTAATGCAATAAATTGTTTACTATATTACAATTTTTACTATGTTTTACTGTTTATAAGGAAAAATAAAATACCAACATTGACTGTGAATATGAAATAATATGAAAGGAAATAACAGTAAAGCCATGCACGTGTAATCGTGTCTAATGGTTTCAGCGAACTACAGGACAGTTAAATAGTTCTGAAATGGATTTTCTGTGTGTGAAATTCCATAAGTAAATGATCGTATAGTTCCACAAGTAAGTTCTACACGTAAATAATAAACTGCGTCAAATATTCTGTATTTCGGAACACATTTTTTAAAATTTATCACCTCCTGCCAACTTATATATACACACACACATATGTATATATGTAGTATTTTAAACGCATAGAAGGAGGGATCCTGCCCTTTTTAACATCTTTCGATGTTCGTTATAGCTGAGAAGACCGTAATGGCCGAAGACAGGGCTGATGATGCACTTAACACAACTGTATCACAGTCTTTAATTTTCTTAAGCATTTCAAATCATCCTTTTGGAGGTACGATAGTTTTTGATCACACTTAAATACAATAATTTCCATGTACACGAGTTTTAAAATACAACATTATTTTAAGCAGGTAAGCAGCAGCTGTGTTTATAAGAAGCATCTTGCCAGCAGAAGAACGTACGCGAAAGAGAGCGCAGAAGTTCAAAGGAAGAAGGGAGGGAGTCAATAGTTTCAGGTCGAGTTAGAAAAAGTTTTGGTTTACAATTATTTGATTGGGCAAGAGGTATCTGCATTAAACGTTACGTAACATAGAAAGATCTTGAATCCGGGAGAACAGATGAATTTAGGGGGAGAGGATAAAATCTAGAATAGTTAATTTTGAGAGCGCCAATTATTTTTAAAGCAGCTATCGTATTTTTTTACATGTTATATATATAGGTAAAAGAAGTAATGTTTTTGATCCAAAAATTCGAGATTTCGGTGAATGAGTACGGGTCTCCACAATACGTTTCTGCTATTTATAGAAGGATATCAAGAATGTTTCTCCGTGTGTGTGTGTATGATGAAGTTTTGTCAACGACAGCTGTTATACGAAACATGCAAGTTTCCATTTTACGTTTTTAAGCTTTCTACATTCAAATAAAAAAATGATTATATTTTGGGTCAAATTAGAGGACTTGAAGTGGTTTCACTTTACAGGAAATCTATAGCAGGTTTTAATGGAAAACTGGGAATGGTTTTTACTGGCAGTCCATAGCAGATTTTCCTGATAAACTATTTTGAAATATAATCCAAAATTTGGAATTTCAGTATTAAAACTTCTATATACAATCGTATTAGATTGTGGTTAAATTTGAAAATCTTAGGTGATACTTTACGTATAGCTCTGCACAGACTTTCGGAAGAAATATATTGTAAGATAATCCAAAACTTCCCAAATTTTGTATTTAAAATAGAATGAGAATGATGTTGCATTTGTAAACATTAAATGTATTCTTGGAACAAGCTCTTTATAAAGACGAGTTCTCATTCCGAAACAATTAAATGTATTAAACTGAACCCTCAATTTTGTTTTCGTGTGATTTTGTGTCAAATGTGTACATAGCAAAACTTTGCGACGAATGTGTCAAGTCACATTTCAGATAAAAGAGATGTTTCCCCGAAATATTAACGCTATGTGTTGTTTTTAAAAGAAACATTACAGAAAATATAAATGATATAGCGAATATAAGATGATACATATATAGCAACACTTAACACGCTATCGGAAATTCTAAAAATATGCTGCTTTTCTAAATTTAGCGATTAAATTATTGATTTGTGAATCTGAAAACCTATTTGACCGGAGGATATACAACGATCGATGAGGTATTTCCAAATCAAGGCCTGAGAACGGATGTGTATATGAACGCGTATAGTTATTATCCATTGTATTGGAGAATAGAATAATAAATTCGAGTAGTGGTTATGAATAACATCGAGCCATAAACAAATTAGATATAAACAAATCAGATTTTATTTAAAAATGATCAACAAGAAGTGATAATTTATTTAAAAATCATAGCTCTTCCGGTAATTCTATGTCTTAACTCGGAAATTCCGGAAGCTCTTGTATCAACCGAATCAATTGATTCATTGAGTTGAGTTGTACGTGACAGTGTGGTAAATAATAATATATTTATCTTACGTATTCCGTCTATTCGACACTACATGGACTAGGTCCCAAATGAAAGGCTCCAATATTAGGCAGGGGTGGACAGCCAGTCGAATTTCCCCAAGAGAATTGTGGTCAATGGTTGCTATCGCCCTGGGGCCCTCATTCCGAGAAGGTAGCCTCTTAAAATTTTTCTCTATAACCACTACTACCCTCCGGGCGCAAAAGGTCACCACTTCCAGCTCCGGGGAATCACAGTGGCGAGGAACATGAATGTCTGGAAATCTGATTGGTCGTTGAATATGCTACCCACCAGTGAAGCCTGATGCCTCACTGATCTTACACGGGCTAACTCCAACCCACCCAGAATGGACCAATGAAGTTTCGTCTCAAGGTATCTCCCAGCTGTGCAAGTGAAACCGCCAGTCTCGTGATTTTATGCCCCTGTAGCCGAGACTGCCAAGGTATAGAGGCGTAACAGTATTTCACAGGTTTTTTAGCATCCATCCAGGGAGGATAGTGTGGTAAAGAATGAATTGTTAGAACTAAGTTGAGGTGTAAAGAGGTTGTATATATATATATATATATATATAATGATGCACTTTTGATATGAAAAGTGATTTAGTGAAAAAATGATGAGCAAAAGATAAATATTATATTTTAGACATTTAAGCTCACATGCCAATCAGAAGGAAGTTTAGGATAATGAGATTTTATCTGAACATATAATTGCAATCGTAAGGAACAAGAATTTTTATTGCATTATTCAGAAATGCATTTATTCGCAAGAAGAATTTTAACATCGATGCAAATGGACTCCTCTTTCTCGTATGAGTAGAAAAATACGTGTCTAGTAAGGGAAGGAAATAAAATTTATCTTGAGTCAGCTCATTTTCTCTTTTGTTTCAAACGTGTCCTTCCTCTTTTATTCTTCGAACAATAAATGCTTCGATTTGTAGAATTATATATTTTGCAAAATCCTACAGAGGACTAAGAAGAATGTACTTGGAAAAATTGTAGCACTGTAGTGAAAAGAATCCACAATAGTAATTATTTTAATAAAAATGAAAGAAAATATGTAGAATATAATTATTTTCTCTTGAATAATTTTGAAATTTTAACTAAGAAACTATTCTGAAATTTATTGAATGCAATCAAAATATTGAACCTGTAAAACTGTTGAAATGTCAGTTTCTAATTCCTCTTATAAGTACCTTTATGTATTCCGTTCATGAATGATAATCATATTTTGAAAAAGCATCTAAACTTTTGTTTCTGAGAAAGTTATTTTAGAGTTCTTAGAATTAATAGCTATTATTATTTTTACAATTCATTAACAATCACTAGGATCGTGGGAATTAATGCTGAAGCTTCATCAAGGGACGGTTTTGAAAAGTGAAACTAAAATGTAATTGCAATATGCGGTAAGTCGATCTCCGTCTATGGAAACGACTTAGATACTTAATTTTATGTATAAAGGGAGCATTTCTTGGGCGATTTGCTTCTGTCTGATAGCCTTGATTCTTGGATATAGCTCGAAGTTTCCTAGAAAGTAAGCTTTTTCTTAGCAATTCGTGTTAATTTAAACGCATCCCTTTGCGTTCTTTCCCAAAGTCCGTTCAATGTTATTGGATGCCATTTTTTAAGGCTCGTTTTAAGAAACCGAAAGCACAAAAATCTGCAGGAGTAGCGTCAGGTGATTCTATAGGTATTTTACCAAAAGGGATACACTGTCCCCCCTGTTTTTGAGCCTTTTAGTCCATATGAAACTCTATGTCCTTTAAAATGCTCATTTATCCATGTCCATTAAAATAAGACTTAAATTTCCTCTTCAAAAATGTGTACCAAAATATTTTGCTGGTAGTAATAAGAATTGATTTTGGACCTTATTTGAGGCATTTTTGAGTTTTTTTAATTTACAGTTGTAACACAGTCCTTTAACTATCGTGAATCGTGTTAGGAACCTTTCTGTACAATGAAGATGCGTTTACTGATGATCATTTTCGTCAGTTCAGTAATCGAAATTTGATCTTTTTTCATTAGAGTCATTTAAATATATCATTGCCTCATCGAACGTTACCAGAAATTTCCATTTATCAGCTGCTAGGTGGCTTCCATATAATTTTTAATTTTTTTTCCTTGCAATATATTTTGGCAAAAGCATAGATTCTACTGTCTATCTGTTGTGTAGAATCTGGAGAAATAGTGATTTCACCGAAGAAGGGTTAAAACTTCCCTTTATTAAACTCTTTAAATTATTTACAAGGCGCCAACTTGACGCTAACATACTACGCCTCAACTTAGTCGGTAACTGAAACAGTAGAATCAAACTTAAAATTGGAGATATTCACAAGTAGGAGAATTACACTACAGGGCTCATTCAGTCCTGTATCCTACAGCGCGTAGATGAGTCTAGTGGCAGCAAGATAATAGCGATTAAGCCACGTCTAACCAGCAGTAACTGCTAAGCGGAAGCTTGCGTATGAGCACGCACAGACATTTCTCAGACTCTGTCTAACTTCTCCTACTGGAAAGTCGATATTTAAAATTATTCTCCCACTGGTGGAATTTGCATTTCTTACGCGCGCTACCGAATTTATATATTCTGGCACTGACAAATAGAGGAATAAAAGCTTATAGAAAAGTAACTTAAAATTAAATTTAACTGGTTATTTAAAATAAATATAAATCCCTACAGGTTTAGTCGTCTTTTTCAAGATCAAGTATTTATGAATTATGTTTCTTGCAGTGGTGCAAAACATTCCTAATTTCGATGAAATGGACCTTTGAGTCGGTGGATTTTCCTTCAGTATCAGAGACTACACGTTTTTGATATTTATCCGAGTTTGCACAGTTGTAGAATGTGATTCTGCCGCTATTTTTAGTCTTACTAGTACTTTTAGGTAGACGCTTTTTCCTTTTCAAATTCAATGCATGAAAAATACCTTTCTCTGAAATGCAGTAATCTCAATTTTTATACCGGTTAGAATTTGTTGATATGGATATTTTTTCTCAGATGTTTGTATTTACGTAATTTTCGAGCTATTATCACTTAGAAGCCATTTCCATTTCCAAAATAAATCTTTTATTCTGCATTTCATTCTAAACAAAATAATAGGAAAGGATTACGTTGTAAATGCCAAATTTTTATCTCAAAATGCCATTGAGAAAATCTAAATAGAAATATTAATCGTTTTCAGAAAATACGAAGGGACTTCTGCAGCACAAACAGATAAAAACGCAAGCAAATATCATTACAATCGCAGAACAATTAAAAGAAGATCTGCTGTGGATGCCACATGAATTCCTTATATGGCCTATTAAATCATGCATATTTTTCTTGCACTTCATTTAAACTTGTTTCCTCGAATTATGCTAACTCAATCAACCGAACTTTCAAGAAAAGTCGAAAATGGCATCAA
Source organism: Stegodyphus mimosarum (assembly GCA_000611955.2). NCBI lineage: Eukaryota > Metazoa > Arthropoda > Arachnida > Araneae > Eresidae > Stegodyphus > Stegodyphus mimosarum. The sequence continues at coordinate 486,700 of KK114333.1, read as the reverse complement.
AAACTGCAAATTTTGACATTAAATATTCTGGTCAATTCTTGTCGTGGTGTCAAATTAAATTTTAATTTTTTTCATTACGAGTATAAAACTTTCCCAAATATAAGTATAGGATCCAGGAAATCGTATTAATAGTTAGATTTTGTTATTTGTCCAAAATAATTGTTTCTAAATTTACATTGCCAAAACATAAATATTTTCGCCATTTAAAACATTTCTATAATTGGAAGTATATGTTTGCAACTAAAACTGCGAAAGTAAATGTCGGGTAAGAACGTTTTTAGTTCGGGTGCCAGTGTAGAGACATTAGGTTATTTGGAAGCAGGAGACATGAAAAATGAGCAACGCCTTCGTAGGGAATCGAACCACGGACCTCTTGATTACGGGTCGAGAGTGCTGATCACTACACAACGAAGGCATGCGAAGAAGGTGAGAGAAATACCTTATAATTTAGTTTCTTTAAATATAATACAGGGCTCTAATATTTGGTGGCAACAATTTAAAAAGTGATTCGCCTTTTATAGTAAATCAACGTAAAATGCCAAAACGAAATTAATAGCCCTTTTGGGCAAATTGCCCTTTTGGGCTAAAAATGGGGGAAAAACACAAAAAAGTATATATATTAAGTCTTATATAGGTCTTTTGTCCTTTTTAATGGAAAATATAAAACATACAACAACTGAAAAAATAAATAGTTTTAAAAAGTCTCCTTAAGTGTTCGGGAATTATTTCATCAAAAGCCGTTTACAAATGATGATCATAGAAGTGCTTGAAACATTAAAAAAAAGCTGGAAATTCGTTTATCCAAATTTTCATATATTTTGAGAAAAGTAATGATTTATATTTGCAAGATGACTTGCGAAATTATATATTATTTCGAGCTATTTTCCGTGATAAGAAGTCTCATCAACTCTGGATGTTCGCACAATTTACTACCGTTTTATATCTTTTTTATTAACCAAAGAAACTACAGATAATATTTCGAAAAAGAGGAAATTCCGTGTCTGACGATAATTTATTCATTCATGTTACTTTATATGTTTTTTTATTCTTCAGTAATTCTGTCGAATCCTTTTAATGTACATTTTCACTTTGAGACTTCGTGCCAATGTTGCAATAGTACTCATCGCACTATTTTAATTCTAAATCTTATTTTTTTATTTGGAGTTTCACAAGTTATCAGTATTATTTAGCACTTTGTTTTCCTTGGTTTTTTATGTAAAATTGGATACTAACATATTTTCACCAGTCGTTTCAGATGTACCAATTTATTATTAAACTAATAAAAATATAAAAGTCGTCCACAGTTTAAGAAAAACTGCGTATGAAGTTTCCATTTGGAATCTAGTCTTGTTTAAAACGTAATTTCTGTCAAAAGTGAAGTATTTCTATAGTCTTAACTCTTGCTGAACGCTAACTTGCGAAACGCGTGTGTTATCTTTGTTGTCCTCAATTAATTTGCTCAAATCGAGCGTTTCCAGAGCAGAGCATTTTGCGCTACGCTGCAGAGCGTCTGTCGCTTTGCGATAATCATGTTTAATTACTGGTTTGAAAATTCTGCCATTGAAACATTCATTAAAAATGTCAAACATTGCTTAGAACAGCAAAATTTGATATTCAAAACACGGTGCAGAAGCCCTCACAGTATTACATCCAGATGTAGAAGTTTTATTCCCTCCATCAAGCACTACTTCCTTAAACCAACCAACGCATCGAGTAATCATAAAACATTCGAAGAGTATGATGTCAGACATGTTTATATTTCTGAAAATAAAGCACTAGAAGAAGGCGAGCACGATACATTTATAGCTGTTTGGAAGCAATTCAACAGAGGTATGATTAAACTCAAGTGGAACAAGTGAATTCATCAATAATGAATGCTTGCTGGTATTGGCGCTGGTGAGGAATTGTCAACAATTTTAAAGGATTACCCGTGATTGAAAATAAAGCCAAGAAACTCGTACAAATTACAAAAATAACAGGCGAAGAAGGGTTTTCAGATATCGATGAATTAGTCGAGAATGAACATCTTTAAATGACAAATGAAGAACTGGATGATTTTAACATCACCCGATGGTGAAAGCTGTAGTAGTGAAGAAGATCAAGAGCCTTCAATCTACCAATATGTTAAACCATTTGTTGAATAAGGCAAAAGAAACTGCCTGATGTTGTAATGGAGATTGACAAAAATGTAAAAAAAGAGGCTGTTTTGTGGCAGGTATTGAAACACTTTTACTCCTGGCCACGAAATGTTTAATATGCGTCAGACATTGTCGAAAGCAAAAGTCACCACTTATTTAAACAAAAAATGTAGCATATATACTTCCTTTTTATGCAGGAATAGAAATCCTTTCAATTAACGTTTGCTTGATTTTATCCTTTTAATTACAATAATTTTTATATTTGTATAAATTATACATACTTTCTTAATCTGAACCATACCTAACCAAATACTTTTCACAAAATGTTAAGTTTGCGGAATGCGATTTTACAGTACTCGCGATCAGTTATCAACGTAACCCCAGCGTTAGGCAAAGGTTCATTGCATTACTTATATTATCTGCCTGGAGCCGAAATAATATCTAAGTACAATTTACCTAGATGTTACTAAAGTTCTTGGGTGAATTTTCACCACTAACATTAAGTGTAGAATTTAAAATTGAGCTTTATTTTATCGGAACTAATTTAGGCTTAGGAATTTCAGCTAAACCATTGTCAAACTTGCTCTCATAATAACTGAATTTCGCAGATTTGTTTTTCTTGTGATCATTTTTGAGGATAATGCCATTCACGTATTACTGTAAATTTAAATTGTTCTACTTCACAACTTGTGCGGGTTAAACTGAAAATATTACAACACAAAGTTATCAGACACCTGAACCTGGCGGTGAACACAAAGATTTTCTTTAAACGTTTTGTAATTACAGTATCTAATCACTTCGAATATAAGTACGCGAAAGATTGCTGAAAGCTACTCGAAATCTGAACCTATCAATCAAGTCTACCTTGCGATTTTACTCTTATGGGGAGAGGCATCTTTTTTTATCTCTCTTGGCTGACGTGAATCCAAACTCTCACATACGATTACGAGCTATTCCTCCAACGTCATATTAAATTGTTTGCCACTCGAATCTACATAAATTTCTGCAATGAGGGAGCTTCGAGGCGAAATGAGGCAGTAGAAAAGACCTGAACCGAAAGTCAGTGTGGTTAGTGGAATTCAAATACCATTACGTCACACTGCAACACTGCTTTTCTACAAATGTTATTATTCCGAAATGTCCAGGCACGGTAAGATAAGATTCTCCGCAAAGCAGGTTAACGGTTGCCAGAAAATGGCAAGGGATGGCAGAGTTGCCATATTTGGCGAGAAATCGCCCATTCGGCGACAAAATTGGCCATATGCTTTGGACGGATGGAGCACCTACTAGAACGAATTCTTACTGGTTTAGCCCGGAATGTTCTCGAACACAAGCCAAAAGCTATATAAACCCTGCTGGTACGCGGAGAGTGAGTCAGTGCCGAGACTACCGAATTGATCGTCAGTCAGTGAGCGAGTGTCTCGTAATCTAGTGCTGAGTCGGTCGTCGAGTGCATCGAGAGAGTTTCTTAGTGTATCGGCGAGTCAGTGCATCGTTGAGTCGCATCTTAGAGTGTGTTGAGCTCTGAGAACGACTGAACCGAGTCGGGAGCTGTATTCTAGCGTACCATCGAGCGCATCGCGAGTTGTAGCGTGGAGAGTCTCAATAGTACGTAAAATTCAGAGAACAACTGAGCAGAGTCGGGAGTTGTACTCTGGTTCCTTGCCGTGAAGCTGTCTCTACCGCCTGATGGCCTGAAGGCTGTGTCGCTGATTCTCTAAGCGTGTTTATAGAAGTTCGACGGCTGTAGAAGCGTGATGTTGGAGCTGTCTTGAAAAATACTGGCTCATAAATTGTGTTTTGATACTTCATCGAGTATCGTCGCTATTCACTCCAAATCTACGAACCTGTAAAGTACGTACGAAGAAGAAGAGAAAAAAGTAACAGTATATTTAAAAGTTTTTTTTAATTAAAATGTAATATGTTATGTTCAACCTTAAGTGCATTAGTACTGTTTCATCTGCTTTAGCAGAAAATATAATTAAACTCGTTTTTAAGTAATAACCGAGGATATAAGTTTAGACAGAGAGAGATTTGTCAGTCCTGACCTCGAACAGGATGACCTACTTTATTTACATCTGGCATGTTGATTATTAGATAGTTAATTTTGCTTTTATGGTTACGTAAGTAGACGGGCCAGTGATAACAACCACGTTCTTACGGAGTAATCGTTTACTCACTGAACGGAATCTATTCTGTTTTATAATTCACCTCAACTAATAATAACTTGATAAATAAGATCAGGAATGGGTAGATAATCAAGAGGATGCAAGATCACCAAGCGAACAGCGGAAAGAATCGAACGAGTAGTGGAATCGAGAGAATCGATTCATTTGAGCAGCTAACTTCTTCGACTGATTTATTTTTTTCAACTGTAATTTTTCTCCTAAAAGATTCCTTAAAACTATCTTTCTATGTAGTGAATAAAATTATGGAAAAAAATAAAAAAGATGAAAAATGATATAAATTAAACTTACTTTTAATATGGGAGGAAAAAAGAATAGGAATCTTTCTCCTCTAAAACTGGAACTAAACTTTCTTATCACTCTTCCAACAAGAGCTCTCGGTGAACTCTAAAATTTTAGGTGAACTCTAAAAGAGCTACCGCTCATTTTCGGCAAATGAAATGCGTTTCTGCTTAACTGCTTAACTGCGTTTCTGAAATTACATTCTGGTAGGAAATTGTAAGCTGAAACTAGAATGATAGGAAAGATGTATAAACTAAAAATAACTGTTAATAAGATTAGGATAAACCTTTCAATCTTATCTTGGATGTATTTGCCAAGTAGCGCATATACCAGCTTAAATTGGCTTAAACTGGAATATACCAGCATATAACAGCTTAAATTAGAATATCTTTCTAATAGTTTGGACGGTTTTCGTCACTAATGTGAATTGTTCGACTGAAAAAATGTATAAAATCGCTCAATAATTTTTTTTATCATTCTTGTTTTAAAAAAATGGAGAAAAGTTTGTTTTATAATCTGTGAAAATGCCACAGTTTTATATCTGACATATTTATAGAGGTCGAAATTTTAAAATCTTGAGCGACAGATAGTGTGAAAAACCGAGCGATTTAAAAAAAATCACTAAACATTCGGAAATTAAGTTGCGATTCTCATACAAGTTTCGTTGAAAAGACTCTTTTCTGCTCGTTTCGATGGTACAAACGATAATATATTCTAATATTTTTAGTTTGTTCGTTAAACGAAGATATGTGGAAAAAAATCGCTTGACCATTAAATTAAAAGAAACCTTATTTAAACTTTACAGAAAATTGCGACACTACATTGCATTGTCAGCGATCAACATTCTGTATACAAAATTTGGACTCGATAGTTTATCAGAAAGTTCGTTAAATTCGATATCAAAATTCCACTTACAGTGAAACAAATTAATGAACTAAATAAAAGCTCATAATACTTAGATTGATCAACTGAAAGTGCCTTTACTCTCATTTAACGCTTTAAGTGGAAGAAAATGAGGAATTGCAGACTACCATGTGTTCTTGTGGCGTAGTGGTCAACCTACTATAATTCGGTATTCTGAACACCCAGATAAGCTAGGCAAACCGCAGTGAAGTTTTCAGGAAACTTTGTTCTAAATGTCTTGATGCCTGGAAGCATAATTTATTGTTAGCCCTGTAGGGATTTATATTTATTTTAAATAACCAGTTAAATTTAATATGAAGCTCTTTCCTATAAGCCTTCATCCTTTAATTGTCAGTGCCAGAATATTTAAATTTGGTAGCGCGCGTAAGGAATGTAAATTGTACCAGTGGGAGAAAAAGATTAAATATCGAGTTCTAGAAGGGAAAGTTAGAGAATCTGGGAAAATACTGTGCGTATTGGTAACGCAAGCTTCGGCTTAGCATTTATTGCTGGTTAGACGTGGCTTAACAGCTATTATATTGCTCCCACTAAACTCATCTACGCGCAGCAGGTTACAGAATTGACTGAGCCCTGTAGTTTAATTCTACTACTTGTTAATATTTTGAATTCTTGAGTTTTGATTCTGCTATTTTAGTTATCTCCCAAGCAGAGGCGTTGTATGTTAGCGTCGAGTTGACGCATTGTAAATAAGTTAAAGAGTTTAAAAAAGGGTAGATTTGACCCTTCTTCTGTGCAGACGCTATTTTCCAGATTTCACACAAGAGATAAACAGTAGAACTCTACAGCCCAAAAAGGGTAATTTGCCCTAGAAGGGCTATAATTTCGTTTTGTCATTTTGCGTTAGTTCACTATAAACGGCTTATCACTTTTGAAATTGTTGCCACCAAAAGTTAGAACCCTGCATTATATTTAAAGAAATTAAATAATGAAGAATATACATGAATGTATGTATGTTTCTTGCACTGTGAAAAAACAACGGTACCTAGACACATCAAATATTGAATAACGTAGTCCTCCACTCGAATATGGGCATCTGGAAGCCCAAAATTGGAATTTGTTTTATTATCTATTCTATAGTTTCTAAAAGTTTAACGAATTTTCGATTAACAATCTTAGCGATTTCAAAGCCAGCATTGGCAACACTGAAGGGAAAAAAAACATCTTTATCTCCAAGACGAGGGACTGTGTATCGAAAATTCTAAAAACATGCTCATTTAAAAATTATTTTGTGATATTTCTGATGAAATGAATTTTATGTTTTAAGTGCGAGGAACATGATATTTAATCAATAAAGGTAGCACACAAAAAGTTAAAAAACGCCCCTTTGGTGTTATATAAAATCTGAAAGCTTTTTTTCATGATTTGGACCTTCTTTTCTCTTTTGGCACATTGTTGACAACAAATAACATTAAAATGCATCGAGGAATAAGGAACTTTAACAGAGACAACTGCATACTTTTTGGTTAAAATTAAAATACGAAGGAAGCGCTTTCGATTTAGTTTCCTTTCAAGTTCTACATGATTATTAATAATAATTAATTTCAACTAATGATTTTTCTCAGTAGATTCAGTTTATATAGCATTAATTCATTTGGTAAAGGAAGTAGTTATTAGGAAAATGACACGTAAAATATTTCAGATGTTTTGAAAGCTTACATAATACTTCCAATTTTAATGAGCCTATCAAGGACACATCTGTTTCATGTCTACTATCCTTCAGTGCGAGAAATTAATGATGGCAAAATAGCGATTCCATCAGGAAGATTGAAGCTAGCTTTAGAATAAATCTGTTTTATATCTGCCACTCTTCAGGGCCTCAAATTGAATGATGCCAAATTAAAATAACGACGTAATAGCAATACTGAAACTATCTTAGGGAGAAACGGTACTAATCTCGATATAAAATACAACTAAAAAACAGGTTTATATATTATAAGCTTTTATGTGAAATATATATGATAATTATTGCTGCAAAATGAGAAAAATGATTTATCATACAGTTTAATGGAAAAAAGGGATTAAATAATTATATTTACAGAACACATCTACAATTTTATATCGCAAACAATAAGAGCATGGGGTGCTTAACGGTTAATTTAATTCCATTGCCAAGACATTACCTTTTAAATTTTTTATTAATTTAATTACGCATTGTCAAATGTATCGGCTATTATCTTCTAAAGTACATGATGGGCGCCCCACGCTTTTATTACTCACGATACGAAATTATAGTTAATTTCTGTAAACAGAATTATTTAATCTATTATTGCCCTTAAACGATATAAATTACATTATCTTTTAGTGTATTAACTATCACAGCTATTTTAAATGAAAGCTTATCCCATAAAAACATTTTTAGTTCAATGGAACAATTTCCCCAGAAGGATTATCAATTTCGTTTTGGCAATTGGCGTTTATTCACTAAAAGCGACATTTCACTTTTCAAATTGATGTCACCAAATATGATCGCCTTGTATTAAATTTAAAGAAATTGAATAATGAAGAATCTGCATAAATGTACATATGTTTCCGGCATTGTGATGAAACAACGGTACCTGAAACCCTCAAATTTTGAATATTGAACGTTTCTACCCGAATATGGGCATTTGGAAGCCTAAATTTGGAATTTGGTATTTGTTTTATTATCGATTTCATATTTTGTAAAATTTAACGAAGTTTTGAATAACAAAATCAAAGATGTCAAAGCGAGCAATGGCAAAAACTATACGGGAAAAATAAACATTTTTATCTCCAGCGCGCGAGACTGTGTATCGGCAATTATAAAGATGTGCTCATTTTAAAATTATTTTGAGATATTGCTCTTGAACTGAAGTTTAAATGAAAGTTTTTGTCATATTTTAGGAGGCAATATTTGATGTTAAGGATTTTAAGATAAATAATGAGAAACATAAAGTTTTCTATTTATAAAGTTCATTTGCTGTTTTTCCCCTTTCACGAACGAGTAAGCATACACTATCCAACTAGCGTATGCTATAGAAAAGACGTCAAAAATTGGTCTAAAAAACTGCAGTGTGGTCGTGGTTTCTTTTGCAACGTCTTTACCATGCAACGAAGATGCAAGATATTTGTCATTGCATCCCGGAAATTTGTCGACGTCGAAGAAACGTCACGCAATATTCATTTAAGATGAAAATCGTTAAATTCTTAAAAAAAATTGTTGAATTAAAAATACAAGTGCCTTTAAATTCTTTTCTTCCTTCAGCCGAAAGTTAACAAGTGTGTTATTTTTTAAATCTTCAGGTAGAGTTCGATCAAAGGATATTTCTATCAATTGTTCTCTTTCTTCACGAGATAAAATTTCAGTTATGTTTGCACAAAATGGATTCCTAATTCCGTTTTCTTTTTCGTAGTCCTCCGGAAAATGCATATTGAAATTATTTATCAATGAGAAACAGTGATTTTTAGTGTCAGACGCTAATACTTCTTTTATTTTAAAATTATTTTCGGTTAGAAAACTTTCTAAAATTGGTAAGAAGCTTAAAATGTTATTATCCAATTCTTTGATTATTAGGTCGAGGTTTTTTATCCTTGCATTTATTTTATCTCTAATGGTAAACACATTAACACTTTGTAATCCTAAATTTAATTCATTTAACGTTCCAAAAATATCAGTTAAATATGCTGACGCGCCAACCATAATTCACTAAATAAACATTTTTGCAATTCAAATTTTGAATCACAGAGGAAAATTTGAAATTTTGATCGGAGTTTAAAAAGACGATTCAAAACTTTGCCTCTGGATAATCACCTTACCTCGGAATGTAACAAAAGTGTCTCATGTTCACTGCCTATCTCTTGGCATAAAATTGTAAATATTCTTGAATTTAAAGCTCGGCTTTTAATAAAAATAACAATTTTCACAGATGGATTCTAAATTATTTTTAGGTTTTCGGAGACTGTTTTGGCTGCTAAAGCTTCACGAAGAACGGAGTAGTAAATTTAGTTTCAGGTGCGTTTTCTTTATTTGAGAAATAACATCGGAATGCTTTCCTGTTAAAGCCCGAGCTCCGCCACTGCACGTATTCCAAGGAATATCATTTTCAGGCATAACATTGTCAATTACTTTGTGAAAATTTTATTTGCAGTTCTATTTATTTGATGAATCTTTTCATAAGAGATTCACAAAGTGAATACTCTTTGGTAATTCGTTTAATTTCTTCGAAATTTATGTAAACTATTAATTGAACAAAGTTTATTACATCAGTGCTTTAATCCAATTATTGTACATTGCGAAATACAGACAGTGTTGTATTTTTTAAATAAATATCTCTTTTATGGAATTTACCATTTCATGAAATCGCCGACTTACTTTAGCATTTGATAGCGAAATATTATTAAGTTCATTAACCGCTTTTTCGATGAATAATGTTAAAACAATATCTTCAGCTGCTGGTAATATGAGGTTTTCTCCAACAGTGTGAAAGCCTGCCTAGTCTTGGCAATTCTTAGGTTTACTAGGATTTACTTCCAAAGCTTTTTCACTTGAAGTAACAAAACCTTTCATTACGTGTTTGCTATTTTTGAACTCCGATAATTTCCTCTTAAAATATTCTTCAGATTTGTTATTTAAATTGGTATGCTTAGATTCAAGATGTCTTTTAAGAAACGATGGTTTTATACTTTGATTGAATGATAGTTCACGATAAACATCACATTGAGTTTGAGGATCAACTTCATCTCCATTCCAAGTAAACCCAAATGATAAATAACTTTAATTATATTTTCTATAAACAATTTTTCTTTTCTTTTCAATATTCTTAGTTCTACTGAGAATATTGAAAAGAACTGAGAGTACTATTGAAGTATTGAAGACTACTGAGAATATTGAATTAATTTTTGGTTCAGCAAAACATGTACTTATTTGTGTTGTAAACGTCATTCGTTCTGATATATGCTTGAATTTAAAAGTTATTTGTGTAAATAAATAAATTCTGGACTAATTTAAAAATTTTGATAATCTTGTTAATTCAAAATGCAAATTTAAGAAAGTAAAAACCAAATAATACACAAATAATACACAAAAAACTGCATTAATAATTAGAAGAAGGAAACAGCTATTACAAAAAGTAAATAATGTATATTTTAATATGCATTCTTAATAACAGAAAAATGTATACTAGCTAAAAGCGTAATTAAGAAAATTAATTAAAAAGTATTAGATATAAAAGTAAAAATAGCTTTAGTCTGAAAAACGAATGCAGGAAACCAAGAGCAAACAAAACAGCCCAAATGAATAAAGATGAACGTATCATGTATTTTAACTTAAATCAAGAAAAACCTGTTTTAGTAAAAAAAATTCATTACTCATTCAAGAAATAAATTAAATTATGCTTTTGCAAAAGCTAAGCCGTATTATTTTCAATATCTTTTCCATAAAAGTATTTAGACGTCGGTAATTCAAATTCCACGCATTTAAATGATATGCAATTGGAAAGCAGAAATTAATGTACTGAACAGGTAACAGTTTTCGACTGCTTTTTTTGGCTTCCTTGACGAATCAGCGCAGTTAGGGCAATTGATATAACGTATAAATATGTCTTGCTTACGTAATTAAAAAATCTGATATATACACCACACGACTTCCTTTGTACGGAATATTAAATTATACTCATTTTTTCTCGCATTTCATTTAAATTTATTGGATTGAATTAAATCTACCTCGATAGCGCATAAACCACAAAAGAATAAATGCACTCTTTAAAATTCACTATATTTGTTTTACATAGCGACACTCTAGCGCTAGGTTCATTTAACACCGTTACATCTCATTCATTTTATAACTCAGAATGCACAAAAATTAAGTATATCATATGAAAAATTATCTTATCGTTGCCACATGCTCTATTCATATAAAGAAAATTAAACAAATAACCAAGCAACAATAACAAAAAAGAAACAGTTTTTCCCAGACGATTCAGTATTTCTCATTCAATTAATGCAGATCTCACTTCGCGAGAAGCAAAAATACATAAAAACTCAAAATACCTATATTAACAATTACGGAGTAAAGCTTGAACACTTATTTCCTCGAATAAATTGCAGAATTGATTAAGCATGACTTAATTCGCAATTATAAAAGAAGGCGTCATCTTTGATGTTGCGAAGCTTAGTTTCTATAGATTGGCAAAAAATGCACTATTCTGCTAAGTTTCAAATGTAAACAAATATGGTAAAAATAATTAGGCTTAGCCGCACTTAAACAACTTTTAAATTGTTGATAATTCTGCAATTATAACATGCAGGTTAACTATAGGCATAAAAACCGTAACCGGAAGATATGAACAACATAAATCAGTCATTCAACATTCAATCATTTTAAACATTCATTCAGTTTTAAAGGAAAAAATGCACAATTTACAAACATATAAGAATAAAGATCTTGAGCTCACTGATTATAAAGTATATAAATATACTTATTATAAAGTATATAAATATATATATATTTATATATATATATATTTATATACTTTTGTTGCGGCCGATTGCAAACAAAATAAGAGGTGCACATCTACTTGTTCTAGCAGTCCTATATGCAAAATTCAACGTTCTGAGTCTACTCCTTTTTCAGTTATGGGAAATACATACATACGTACATACGTACAGACGCCACAAAAAAAGAAACTCTTCTGAATCTATTTTAAATTAATTTGATAATTCATTTGGGGAAAAGAGTCCTTACTTACAGATGTCAAAAAAAAAAAATTGTCGTTAAATTGCATTCGATAGCGGTCAAAATGCCAAAGCCACAAATTTTGAATTTCGAATTTGTTTCTGATTTATTTCAAATTTGTGCAAATTTAACGAATTTTTGCTTATCAAACTGTGTTATATGAAAGCAAGAAGTTGCAACACTACTCATAATAAAATAATTTTACCTCCAGCGTGTCAGACTGTTGTCAGTTGAATAAATGTAAAATATTTATTTTTCAGTTTTAATCTACAAATTCGGCTATTTAAAAGCGGCATGTTGCTACTGCCATCCAGATAGAATACTTATTTCTACGCACCAGCGTGATGCCAATCGGTACATTTAACTTTCATATATAATCTTTCTGTTACTGAGCAGCAAACCAAATGACTGTAAAGCAACAACTGCTGTTCTTAATAGCATATTACTGCTTTTAATCTGATTGATTTAAATGAAAATGCATGTAAATCAGTTGATGTCTAGTTAGAAATATTAAATATTTTTGGGAAATGACTCTAGCTGGACTCATTAAAATCGTTATATACTTCTTTCTTTTTTTTATGATAACTCAAAGTTTTCAAAGAAGTAATACAGCGAATAAATAAAAGCAATTATATGGCATCTTCTGACAGATTAGAGGGAATTCTAAAGATATGCTGGTTTTTAAATATTGTTACGAATTTCACATTTATTTGGCTATTTACACTCATGTCCATAAATTAAAGATAATGCAAAATCAGGCAAAGGAAGAGTTAGGAGCAAAACAAATTTGACTTATTTATAAAGCTTATTTATTAAAGAGCAAAAAAAGATGCTATATGTTTGATATTATTAAAAAAATTAGCGATTTTTTCTCCCTGAAGCAAATTACAATAAAAACTTATTTACAAAAAACAATATTACATGGTTGGTATGATTGTTAATACATTGTATGTCTCCCAGACGACGCAATACAGTCCGTACAACGCCTAGGCATGCTGAGTATCAAATTATCGATCTGATCTTCGGGGATATTACACCACTCAAAAAGCAATGCTCTCCGAAGTTCCGGTAGACATGTAGGAGGAGGTTGACGGGCTGCAACTCGTCGGCCAAGCACGTCCCACAGGTGCTCTACTGGATTCATGTCCGGTGAGAATGCTGCCCAGTCCGTACGGGTGATATCCTCCGATTGAAGGCATTCTCTTACGATGTTTGCACGGTGAGGACGGGCGTTGTCATCCATAAACACAAATTGTGCGCCCATGGCCCCCCGAAACAAACGTACATGTTGTTCCAGAATGACGTCCCGATAGATTTGGCTTGTCATGGCTCCAATTTGAACATGCAGGTCAGTTCTGGAACCCAGAATAATTCCACCCCAAACGAGCACTCCTGCACCACCGTAACGGTGTCGTTCAATGATGTTTTCTTGGTGGTAACGGGTACCTGGAGCTCTCCATATGAAAGTCCGGCGAGAATCAGACTGCAAGCTAAACCTGGACTCGTCGGAAAACATCACACAAGCCCACTGTTGCGGTGTCCACAATGCATGCTCTCTACTCCAGGCTAACCTCAGGCGACAGTGAGTTGCAGTAAGTGGAACTCATCTGACAGGTCTACGAGCATACAGACCAATCTGCCCTAAGCGTCTGTACACGGTCTGCCTTGAAATTGTCGTACCAGTGGCTGAAGAGAGCTGACGAGACAGGTCTGAGGCTGTGCTCCGCCTGTTTCTTTTGGCAGTAACTGCCAAATACCGGTCCTCATTCGGCGTTGTAACTCTGGGGCGACCTGTGCTGTAACGTCTACTCACATTACCATCATCATGGAATCGTTGCCAAAGCCTGGAGATGACACTCTCGGCAATTCCAAGTTCGTCTGATACTTCCAGTTGGGTACGCCCTCATTACAGACAGCCGATAATTCTACCACGTAAAAATCATCCAAATGCGTCCTTTGTGTCATAACTATTCGGTTATTGCACTGTAATGCTTATAAAGCGCCTGCGAACAATTTTACTTCTTTGCCTGTATTCCTTATATATCACTCTCTTACACTCTCGTCATTGTGACGTACCATCGGTGTCATCTGGTTACTTCCTGAAATTTGCATATGATTCTTGAAGATGTGTGGAATGATTTTACAGGTGATATATTTATTTTAGAGTTCGATTTCCGCGTGACTCCGAATTATCCTTAATTTATGGACATGAGTGTATTTAGAATTGTAATTAAAATTCCTTTTTATTTTCCCGTGCAACGCAGACGATTTTTGAAGAGAAAGCTACCTCGGAAAAAAATAAATAAAAATAAAAGAGCGCGTGCATTTAATGCTTAATAAATAAATATCTCGTAATTACTGTTGCCATTAAGAAAAATCTAGAAAAATCGTGATTGTTCTACTGATAATCAAAAAGCTTATAAAAGCTGAGTTGAAACACCTCATCTCAGTTGCTGTTGTTGTTACTGTGGTTGTTGTAGCTGTAAAAAGCGAACTGCTTTTTGTTTACTTAATACTGTAGCGATTTCGCTGTGAGATAGAATTATTTTATTTGTTTTGAACTGAGTTTTTGCTAAACGTTTGAGATATTGTGATATTGTGCGAATATCTGTGAAGAAATATTTCATCATTTTAATTTATTTCTTGTGGAAAGAATAAACGTTTGTTAACTTTTTACGACTTGTGCATTCAATATATAACGAACCCAAACGCACGTAACAATGTTTGGTGTCAGAAGTGGAATTTTAATGCTATTCACGAGAGCAATGGAAGAAAAATTGAGACAGCTTGTCACTGCTTTTGCTGCATTCCAAGAAACGAATGAAGGGGCCGTCAACTCCGTTAAAGAGGACATGAAAGCTGGTCAAGAATCAGTTAAAGAGGAGATGAAAGCTGGTCAAGAATCAGTTAAAGAGGGGATGAAAGCTGGTCAACTATCTGTTAAAGATGAAATGAAGGCTGTTCAAGAATCTGTAAAAGATGAAATTAAGGCTGTTCAAGAAAAGATTGAAGCAGGTCAAGAGGAAATAAAAAGAGAAATAACCAGTGTAATAGAAAATAAATTCGAATCCATGGAAGGCAGAATTGACGCTGTTGAAAATAAAGTTGAACACATTGAAGAAAGAGTTTCTTCTGTAAAAGAACAAATAGAAGAAAGAGTTTCTGCTGTGGAGCAACAAATCAAAGGAAGAGTCTCTGCCGTCCAACACCAAATCGAACAACAGATTGATGACAAGGTTTCTGCGGTTGCGAAAGGAGTTGATACTTTAGAGAAATTCGTAGCGACGGCAGGAAGCAATTCGGATAGTTTCAAATTTCTACCCATGAGTGCTCGTCCCCCTCTGAAGCTATCCACATATGATGGGAAAACCTCTTGGCAAGTGTATAAGACACAATGTTCTATAGTTGCGGAAGCAAATGGATGGAATTCCCAAGCTAAGGCCTGTCACCTTGCGGCTTCTTTGAAAGCAGACGCAGCGGATATCCTTCAGACTCTTCCCGAAAACAAAAGGCTAGATTTCGAAGCTCTGTCCGGCGCATTGGAGCTGCGTTTTGGAGAGAAGTGTTTAAAAGATTATAGCAGGCTTCAGTTAAAATCCCGTCAACAGAAGCCTACGGAAACACTCCAGGAGCTCGCCACGGATGTTGAAAGGCTGTCCCACCTCGTCTTTTCGGAGTTCCCGACAGAAACAAGACAAATCCTGTCCCTGCAATACTTCATCGACGGCATCCGGGATCCTGAAATACAGAAAGCACTGCGAATGGCTGATGTGAAGGATATAAAAAGCGCTCTAGTGTACGCCATGAAGTTCGAAGTAGCTCAGCAAGCAACTCGTAAAGGTCAACACCCACTCAGAGCTGTGCGAGTCCAAGAGCCAGTGGATCAGTTGATGGCTCGTTTAGATGATCTAACAAGACAAGTGAATGCCTTGCAGCGGAATATCGGTGATAAGAAACCGAAAGTAAAGTGCTGGAATCGCGGTACTTTAGGGCACATGCGAAGGAACTGCCGAATATTCAAGAGCTCGGAAAATAAGACGGACGATATAAACAGAAAATTCAATGCCATGAGATGGAAAACGAGTGACAAGAAACCAAAGTGCTTGAACTGCGGAGCTGAAGGCCACGTACGAAGGAACTGCAGAACACCCCAGAGCACGGAAAATAAGATAATTTTTCAGCAACGACGGAGGAAGCAAATTAATGATCATATCGAGGAGCGGAGGTTGTCAGATAGTGAAAAACCCTGTTTCAAGGCGCTCAAGATTTCTGCAATGGGTAACAGCAGTAATGGACTATCCATCAGTGGGCATATCGATGGAGTTCCTTGCAGTATAATCATTGATACAGGAGCTAATGTTACCATCATTCGAAGAGATTTAGCTTAAAAATTTAAGGATAAACTGATTTGGACGCCATCCTGTGTTACCCTCGAGACTGCGTCCGGTGAGAAAATCGACATAGAAGGAAAATTAACCGTTAACATCACCTTTAGAAGTGCCACCTACCATCACACAGCATATGTGGCGGATATTATAGATCCGTGTATACTCGGATTGGACTTTTTAAGGAAATATAATTTTTCCTTAGACTTCAAAAACAACAAACTGTTTTCAGCGTTTGAGGACATGACTATCGATCCTCAGAAAGGATCCTCACCACGAAACGCCGACGTGTCATCTGAAAGACCCTGCTCAGAAAGTTGCCTAAATCATACTGAGATCGAAGAGAAATCCAAGACTACCAGCAATTCTCCAGCCTAGATGCTCATCGGTCGTGATCTTCGTCTGCCTTGTGATTTCTTATCTGACCGCCTTGCAGATGCGCCTTCATCGCCTGAGGAATACATCCAAGATGTCGAGGCCCGGTTTGAAGTGAAGCACCGCTCTGCACGAAAGCGAGTCAGCTTGGCGACGAACAAGATGAAGACCCGCTATGACACGAGAGCTACTGGCCATCGTTTCAACGAAGGAGACAAGCTGTGGTTATGGAGTGCAACTCGACGGAATAGACTTTCTCCGAAACTACAGTCACCTTGGGATGGTCCTTATACAGTCCTAAACAGGCTGAACGACGTCATGGTTCGGATCCGTAAGTCATCGAACTCTAAACCTAAAGTCGTTCATTACGACAGGTTAGTTCATTACTATGGCCATAGTACGTAGTGTATATAATTGTAAATAGTATAAGACCATGGTCCTATTTGTATTTAATATTTGGTTTGTATTTGTTAAGTATTATTATTTGATAAGTATTTGCACTTGATAGCATTTGTATTTGATATTATTTGTACTTAGTATTTGATAGTATTTGAATTGTATTTAGCGTTGGATAGAATTTAATTTGCTGAAAGTTACTTATTGCAATTATTGTTTATTTTGTTATTATAAAGTAATCTTATTATAGCAATGGTGCCTTAGCTGTAAGTTTGGCTTCCTGTCCAAGGATTGTACTGCCCGAGACGTGCATCCTTGGGAAGGGGGCAATGTTACGAATTTCACATTTATTTGGCTATTTATTTAGAATTGTAGTTAAAATTCCTTTTTATTTCCACGTGCAATGCAGACGATTTTTGAAGAGAAAGCTACGTCGAAAAAAAAAATAAAAATAAAAGAGCGCGTGCTTAAATAAATATCTCGTAAATACTGTTGCCATCCAGAAAAATCTAGAAAAATCGTGATTGTTCTACTGATAATTTAAAAGCTTATAAAAGCCGAGGTGAAACACCTCATTTCAGTTGTTGTTGTAGTTATAGCTGTTTAAAGCGAACTGCTTTTTGTTTACTTAATGCTGTTATTGATTGTAGCGATTTCGCTGTGAGATAGAATTATTTTATCTGTTTTGAACTGAGTTTTTGCTAAACGTTTGAGATATTGTGATATTGTGCGAATATCTGTGAAGAAATATTTCAGTATTTTAATTTACGACTTGGGCATTCAATATATAACGAACCCGTACGCACGTAACAATATTTTATGATTTTGATTTTGAATTTTATGAGGCGTAAGTGAGAACTTAGGTGCGATGTTAAAATCTAATTCCTTTCAGATTGTTTTCTTTCTGTTATAAGGAATTAATGCGTGATCTAAAAACATTTTGGATATGTTTAAAAGATTATTTTGGGGGAAACAGAAGCAAAAATCTGCTCACCTGAGAATTTGAGGCAACAAGAAAAACAATATTTGACCATTTTATCTCTGTAAATTGTTTGCGCGATAAATCCCATTTTAATCTCGATACTTTGATGATTTTTCTCAGAGATATTGCTTCTTTCTCGCCTTACAGCCTTTAAGAACAGCTGCTGTAAGTCTTTTTATCACAGTTCCAGAACTAAATGGGCTGACAATTTCCTCTGATAGTCCTGCAAAAAGCTCCTGAGAATGTTTTTTTTTTTAAAATTTTTTTTTATTTCTTACAGATTTCGAATTAAAGTTTGATCGTCTCATATTGATGCTAGTTGTTTTCTCCCGTTCCCCTTCGTTTTCAACACGTTCGCTGTCAACAACGAGTTATCTCGTAGGTCGAAGTTTGTGTTTTGGCGCCAGGTGCGAGTTAATTCATAGAAAATTTTTGTTTTACCTACGCCACTTATGACCAAACTCGTAGTATTTTCATGTTCTTTGAAGGTATCTGGCTTTGGGGGATTAGAAAAAAACACAACAATTCGGAGTAATTGAAGAGATGTATTATAATTAATATAAGTAATTATAAAGTAACTAGCATAGGAACTGCAAAAATAATTAAGCAATTTATAATAATCTTTGTTATAATAATTGTTGTAAAAATAATCTACCTTTGCTATAAGCAACTGCCAACTACGAATATACTCGTTATGAGTATACTTGTAATTATCGCTGTCATAAATCATTTTATCGCAAAAGCCGACTAACTCGTATAATTAAGAAAGCAATTAAAAATTATCGAAATTCAATATCTTTTCCATAAATTCGTGTTTTGTATTTTTACTAGTCCAAAGGCGCAATTTGCCCCGAAGGGCTATTAATTTTGCTTTGGAATTTTGTGTTGAAAATTATAAATAGCGAATCACTTTTTCAAATTTTTGCCACCAAATATTAGAACTCTGTATTATGTTTAATTAAATTAAATAATGAGGAATCTGGATGAATGTATGTGTGTTTCTCGCACTGTGATAAAACAACGGTATCTAGATTCATCAAATTTTGAATAACGTGATCTTCCATAGAATATGGGCATGTGGAAGCCCTAATTTGGAATTTTAAATTTGCTTTATTATCAATTTAATATTTTGTAACACTTCAACGAATTTTTGGTTAACAAACTAAACGATTTCAAAGTGAGCGATGGCAACACTGTACGAAAAAGAAAGCATTTTTTCTCCAGCGCACGAGACTCTGTATCGGAAATTCTAAAAATAGGCTCAGTTTAAAATTATTTTGCGATATTGCTGTTGAACTGACTTTTATGGTTTGAGTACGTAGAGTATGATATTTAATAAATAAAAGTAACACACAAAGCGTTAAAAAAACGCCCTTTTGGACATAATTTAAAATATGAAACCTTTTAGATTTTATTTAATATTTTGTTAAACTTGCAAATTTTTTTTAGGATTAATTAATTAAAATTTGTTGGCGTGTTGAAACAGTTTTTTTTAATGTCGATTGATTAGGGAAAGTGTTAATCATGGACCTCTTTCCTTAAAGTGTTCCAAAGTATAATAAGCAGAACGCTGTTAGTTCCAAAGCATAGTAAGCAGCACACAATTGAAGACTTTTCGCCAACTCAACTCGAGATTGTAAACGCTTATTTAAAAATAAGGTTTAATACTTTGCTAAATATCAAGTTCTTCACGTTTTGACAGTTGCTGTAAGAATTCTTCCAATTTTCGAAACTATCAGCTTGTTAGCGATAATGAAATTTCCACTAAACAAAGTACCTTTGCAATTTAAATAAAGCTCGTTTTTTAAAGAAAATGATAAAATGAAAGAAATGAAATAAAAAGATTCATTTCAATATTATTAATTCTGCAATCATGCATTTAGAACCTGAATGATTATTTGTCTACTGTAAAGCCTTTTAAGTAATTTAACGGATTTTATCTAATAATATTGGAAATCGTCGCATAATATTCTGAAAATCGAGTTTGCAGAATTGAATTATATGAAGATTACTTTTCCATGCTCTTTCTTTATTTAATTCAGCAAATAACTAAGAAATATCACTTTTACATGCTAGAAGGCACATTAATGCACTAAAGTAGATTGCTGTGCAAAGGTCCATGTCGTCTTTTCATATTTTCTTTCTTTTTAAGCTTCGCATTTCAGTGCTTTTGCATTTTAATAATTTTTAATAAATGTTTTTCCAACATTTCAAATGATGGCTGATAGTTTTAGACATTAAACTTTGAAACTATTTCGATTAGCCTTTTAACCATATTAGGTAATCTATTCAAAATGAAGAGAAACTAGAAAAAAAAACACTAATTCAAATCTTCCGAACGTCCACCTTTTCTTTTATTTTTAGCAACTGTTATGATAACTTAAAAAATAGTTTTACGTGCTGCTTTGCCACAGAGCGTGTTAACGCCTTGGCAGCACAAATACATAAGTTTTAAACGCCTAATTATTGAATATTAAGTTTGGAAAGTCATTACCTTTCCATGTTCTTTATTAAATTAATTCAGCAAATAATTAAGAAATACAAACTTTACACGCTAGAGGGCACATGAATACACTAAAGTAGACAGCTCTGCTAAGCGATATTAAAGCTGGAACGGGAAAAATGTGCAGTGTCATTGCTGGAATTCGAACTCCAGATCTCCCGACTGTGCGTACAGTGTGCTTCCATTTACACCACGAAGACGAAAATATCTTACAGGATAGGAGGGCGAAAATGTCTTACATATTCCCCTCTTTAAAGAGCAACTTGGAAGAGGAAATTCACAAATCCTGGTGGTGAGGAATTATCGTCCACCATTTTCTACTTTGGGTGCGACCTGTAGAGTCTTTTAGAATTTTTCGAAGTCAGGAAGCTGGAGAAATCATGCAAAGCCCTTGCCGGGGTTCGAACTCCGAACCTGCAGAATACTCTCCGAACGTGCTTACCACGAAGCCACGCTGAAAGGAGGGAGAAAATACTGTAGAGTCATTAGGTTATCAATGCCCTCATCGCGATTTGAACTCCCGGACCTCCCTGAGTGCATTCTGAGTGCGCTTCCACTTACACCTCGAAGGGATGCGGAAAGGAAGGAGAAGATACCTTATAAGCTGAACAAATAGCTACACAGCAAATGCAATAAATATAACATTTAGTATAACTGATCGAAATCCTTTACTGTATTCATACTTTTAGATTACCTTTTATGCTACGTTTTATTATAAAACATAATTTACCTATTACATATTTTAGGTAGTATTTAATATATATCTTCTTTTCAATGAATATATTTCCTTTAGTGGATAAATTGTTATTGGTCCTGAATTTTATTTCAAACCTGCCTAGGTATATTTTCCAAAATTCTCTTTAACTCATAAATTTTACCTTTCTTTTACGAACTATCTGCCCTTTTCATTATTTGAAAGCTTTGCCTTTTTGTTCCCGTAACATAAACACTGATTCTTTTGCTTAATTTTTGTTTAATCTGTCCTTTTGTTATTCTTTTCTGGATCTTGTTCTTTGCGTTTGCTTTTCTGCTTTTTACTCTTCTCGGGATTTCTCGTTTTTTTAAGTGTATGTTGTTCCTTTATAGATAAGGTTAAGGCAATGCCGTGTAGGCAATTCTCAGCGTCACGAACATCCGTTAAGGAAGTGATGTAATACAGGGTGTTTATAAAGTCCCGAACCCATTTTGATGTTTAATAACTCATAAAATAATGAAGATATAAACAAACTTGATTGGCATTTATTGATGGAATAACTTATATATTTTCCTTTTCAAGTTTGAATATCTTTACTTTTGTAAATATCGTCTGCGCGTGTGGTTAATTTCGGATAATTTCGTTTTCCAGTCTAAATATCTGTACTTTTCTAAATATCGTCTGTTTATTAATTGCATTTTTCTCTCTTTTGTTTTTGGCAGCTATTGCAATGATCTGAAAACCCCGATGAATACCGTGAGGCACAAAGGGATTCTTCAAAGGTTAATGTGTGGTGTGGACTAATGCACGACCGAGTCATTGGGCCTTTCTTTTTTACAGAAAAGACGGTCTCATCAGTCGTATACTTAGACATGTTGGAAAACTTCGTATTTCCACAAGAGCTTCAGCCACATGTCGTTTTGCAAAAAGATGGTGAACCTCCTCATTGGGGTACCCTCGTTCGTAGTTCTTTGAATGATCATTTTACAGGAAGATGTATTGGGCGAGGAGGTCCAATTCCTTGGACATCCAGATCACCTGATATAACGCTGCTGGACTTTTTCTTTTGGGGATTTGTAAAGGAAACGTTAACAGGAGGAGAGTGTCAAACATTGATGACCCAAAAACCTCTTTGGATGCCGACATGCTTGTTAGTACCTGGCGTGAAATTGAAAATCGACTTGATATTCTCCGTGCGACGAAGGGGGCACACGTGGAAGTTCATTGACAAGGGTCATGAAACTTTTGGAGTCTATCTAAGCATTTATGTTATTAATTTTAATCCATCTTTATTATTTTATGAGTTATTAAACATCAAAATGGGTCCGGGACTTCATAAACACCATGTAATTCATTCTACTTGTGTTTTAGAGAATGAGTGAAGATATAAAATTTACTGAGTGAAGATATAAAAGCTCCTGTATCAACGAAAGCAGTTGTTTATTTACGAACATTATATTTTTACTCATAACTTTACGAATATTAATGCAAAGAACGCTTTTAATATTATACAAAGATGCCGAGTTCAGTGTTGAAGTAGAATTAAAGATTGAGCATGCGTAAAAAGAGTTTCATTTGCATCGGTATCATGTTTTAGGTTTCGATAGCGCCGAATGCAGTTTTCCCATGCGTAGGAAGTTCACTCTCTGTCACAACCTGAACTTATCTTTCTAATAGCTCGGCATTTTGCGTTTAAATATTCGCCAAATAATGATAGCTTCTATAAATATTTCGCAATTTCAGTACCGACCACTTTTTCTACCCTTGCACTACCATGGCTGGATAGTATCTGCCTCTACAAGAGGTGAGAAAGACAGCCGTACGAACATCAGTTTCTGTACGCTGATTCGAACCCAAACAACTGAGGGTGAAGACTGGCTTTGAGAACCACAATATTGAAAGAGAGTCATACTTTGGTATTGCTAGGGCAATTTCGTAAGTTTTCAATGGGGGGGGGGAACTAGATTTTGAGTTCATTTGAAATCTGATTTATCTAAGTACCGCTTATTCAGAAATTGATGAGCTTTGTGTTATGATATTGCTAAGGTATTATACGTTTTCAACGGGATAAAACTGGATTTTTTGTTTAAAAAAATCTGATTTGTTTAAAATCCGCTTATAGAGAAATTGATGACCCTTCATACTTTGACACTAATACTCGTATTATACCTTCATACATTTTCAATGGAGTGAAACTGGATTTAGTGTTTGTAGGAAATCGATTAATCTGAGTACCGGTTATCCAGAAACTGTGAGTGTCATACAGTGAAATTGCTAGCGTAATTTTATACGCTTTCAATGGGGGAAACTAGATTTTGTGTTGGTAGAAAATTTGATTTATCTAAGTACCGCTTATCCAGATACTGATCTGTAACTTAAATGGCGTTGTTATAATTCCTTTAACAGGTTCTCAAAGTGTCGGCTGGGAAAAACTTTAAAGTATTCTATTTCATATTATGTAACCCCATTTACATTTTAATATTCCTTAGTATTTTCAATTAATTTATGTTTATAAAATACTTGTTAACCGCTTCGCTTCCATCGCAAGAGGAAGAGAGTTCTGCTGTGGGCCGTTGGTGGTAGAGCCTTGAGTGTTACTGTGTGCGCAGTAGCATTTTGCAAGTACCCCTAGTATGAAACGAAATCTATAAGATATTGTTGCGTGCGTACCGGGTCGTTATGGATTGAATGCACAAGTCGTTAAAAATATAACAAAAAATTTATTCTTTCCGCAAGAAATAAATCAAAATGCTGAAATATTTCTTCAGCGATATTCGCACAGTATCACAATATCTCAAACGTTTAGCAAAAACTCAATTCAAAACAGATAAACTAATTCTATCTCACAGCGAAATCGCTACAGCATTAAGTAAACAAACAGCAGTTCGCTTTAAACTGCTACAACTACAACAGCAACTGCAACAACAACTACTGAGATGAGGTGTTTCAGTTCGGCTTTTATAAGCTTTTTAATTATCAGTAGAAAAATCCCAATTTTCTAGATTTTTCTGGATGGCAACAGTAATTACGAGATATTTATTTATTAAACATTAAATGCAAGCACTCTTTTATTTTTATTTTCTTTTTTTTCGACGTAGCTTTCTCTTCGAAAATCGTCTGCGTTGCACGGGGAAATAAAAATGAATTTTAATTACAATTCTAAATAAATAGCCAAATAAATGTGAAAACCTCACGGACTGAAGGGAACGGCGTTTTCCAGAGTCCTCATCTCCTTTCTTCTTGCTTAAAAGCAAGATTGCTTCAAATTGCTACAAAATGGGAAATTCGTAACACTAAGTTTCTAATCAAATATTTAGATTCTCACACATATTATTCAAATTTAAATTTTTATACAAACAGAAATTTTTGATTTTCAACTGAAATAAAAGTTAAAAATAACACGAAGATTTATATTGCTAATAAATATCATACGAAAGGCTTCAAATTATTTGCATATATTAATAAAGTGAAAACTTAAAATTTTAAAAGATCAATGCTTATTATAACTTATTTGGCATATTTATATGCAAAATTTTAATCTTTTTTACTCTGTAAAATATTTCTAAACTCTTAAATATTGCTTTGTTCAGCAACGTAGGTTTTACATACAAAAAATAAAATAAGAAACGAATGTTGTTAGTAATTAAGCTAACAGTCAAGATTTTCCACTCATTTTAGTTTCAATGTAGTTTAATATCATTTATGAACTTTCGAAATCTCTACATATAATAAAACAAAGAGTCTGTGTGTGTGTGTCTTTCGTTCGTGTTGCGAGTAAGCTAATAGACCCAGGGCCACGAAATTTGGTACATAGGTGTATCTACACAAGAGCCAGTGCACCTCGAAGCGATTTTTTCGAAATTCGAATTCGAATTTTTTTATTTTATGTTTTGTGACCAAATCGCGTCATTTTGAGACATATTGGGCTACAGGAAAGCGAGATTTCATTCTATACATTTAATTTTTACATCGTCGTGAAGCGTAGACACTTAGCTATTTTACGAACTTAAAATAAATTTCATATTTCAATAAATCGATTAAATACGAATTTATTTAGGAAGGTGAGCTTAACACCTTTTCAGCGGAATTTTTTAAAAAAAAACTTATATTAAAAAATGTGCTGTTTATTTTCCTTTGATTTTTGGACACGTTGAACTTTAATCCTTTCGACTCCTTTTTAAAAAAAGAATTTTGGAAAATTAATAATATTTTGTATTTTTTAAAATTTTTTAAATGAAGCTTCCGAATACACTTCTCACATCTCAGATATTTTAAAATGTAGTTTTGGCAACAATTTTTCTTTCTTTCTTTCTTATTGTTGTTGATAGATTTTTGATGAAATTCCATCATTTTGAATAGTTTCATTCTTTTAAAAATTTCAGTTTGGCAACAATTTTTCATCGTATTTCTTATGTTACTGTTTTTAAGAGACTGAAAAGTTCAAGATGTTCTCTTTAGGCATTTTTCTGGTAGACTTAAAAGCCAGACGAAGGCTGGCCGCGCAGCGGCTAGTTTGAAATAAAACAATCGTTTTAGCGTATTGTGACAATACTTATTTATAACTTCACTTTTTGCATGGAGAAAAATATAAAAGTTTCAAACCATTTGTACTTCCTTGTACGAAGTAAAAAGGAAGTATTGTAAGTAAAAAGGGAAGTATCGAAGTAAAAAGCGAAAAATTTTGGGTACTTTATTTCAACGAAAATATCTATTTCGACCGCTATCGATTGCAATTTAACAATGTTTTTAAGTGACATCCGTGCGTAAGGACAGAATAAAGGACTTTCTCCCCCAATTAATTATAAAACTGATTTAAAATGGATTTTGAACGTGGCGTCTGTGTGTACGTACGTACGTACGTATGTATGTATCTCGCATAACTCAAAAACGAGGAGCCTCAGAACTGTGAAATTTTGTATATAGGACTGGCATAACATGTAGATATGCACCTCGCATTTTGGTTGCAATCGGCCGCACCAAATATATATATATATATACACTCTGTTACTTGGCTCAGTGAGCACAGTTTCTTTTTCCTTATAAGTTTGTAAATTGTGTATTTTTTGCTTTATAAATGATTGAATTATGTTGTTCTTATCTTTCGATTAAGATTTTTATGCCTTTAGTTAACCTGCATGCAATAACTGTGGAATCATCAACAATTTCAAAGTTTTTTAAGGGCGGTTAAGCCTAATTTTTGGTTATGATCGCTGCCATATTTGTTTATATTTGTATCTTATCAGAATAGTGGATTTGTTGCAATCTAGAGAAACTAAGCTTCGCAACAACGAAGTAACGTCTTCTTTTATTATCGCGAATTAAATTATGCTTGATTCATTCTGGAATTATGATTTAAGTTATTAGCTGGTTTTTGCGTACAAATTGTAATTTTAATTGTAAAAATTATGCTTTTATATCAATTTTATCAATTTTTAATGAAAAGATTTTGAATTTTTATGTGTTTTTGCCTTGTGAAGCAAAAATACAGAAAGTAGCGCATGCGCATTAGGTAAGCCCCGCTGAATCGTCTGTTAAAAATTGCTTTTTTTCATTTGTTTAATTTCTTTTATACATCGTTTTAGATTTATTATAGTGTTTGAATAGAACTTGTGGTAATTCTTCAGATGCTATAATTTTTGCTCACTCTGACTTATAAAATGAATGAGATGTAACGCTGTTAAGTGAACCTAGCGCCGAAGTGTGGCTATGGTAAAAAAATATAAAGAACTTTAAAGTGTGGTTTATGTATGGTTATTCTAGTGTGGTTTATGCACTATCGACGAAGTAGATTTAATTCAAAATTCGTTAACTGTTAATTCAGTTTATTTAAATGAAATGCAGGAAAATTGAGTATAATTTAATATTCCATACAAGGAAGTCATGTGGTGTACACACCAGTTTTTTTTATTAAAGTAAGGCCTTTTTTGGAAAAGTGTTTATAGATAACTCTAACTGTTTACTTAAACAAAGATAGTGAGTAACACTAGGGTCTCAAACGGAAATTTCAAGCGGAACAAATCTACGATCCGAAAACAACTGACGGGTTTTTTTTAATACAGAATGAAAATGTTTTATTAAGAAATAAAAATACTTCAAATAAATTTTAAATTTCAAACTTTTCATATTACTTTGAAAATATTTATCACAACATACATAAAGAATAATAATAACATTCAAATTTAGATTCTACCTAAAATCTAAAGTTTGGTACTAAGAAGGCATTTTTGTTGGTTGCATTTTATAATTCAAATATATTGACAGTTATAATTAAAATTATTGACTGAAATATATTTCAAAAATATTCTAGTGTATTTAATTAATCATTAAATAAATAAATTAATTTAAAATAAAAATAAACAAATTATTAAAACTTTTTTTGGTTTTAGAAAAGAATTTCTAAGTGAAACAAAACTTGAGAATAAATCATGGCAACCTAATGTATTCCTCTTATTTGTTAATTTTCTTCTGCGCATAAACAAAAATATATATGTCTGTATATAAATAAATATAATTTTATGTCTCACTACAGCTTAATACTTGACAGCGTTTCGATTCGGATAATGTTTGTAACCTTGGAGAAAATATGCTAGAAATTATCTTCATCTCGGATTGTAGATGATCAATCGGTCAATCGGGTCCTTTTCGGGTTAATTTTCAACTGCGAAGAAAAGTTGTTCACATTTAAATGCATCCCTAAAACAAAGCGATTATTCTTGATGAAAAAATTCGTAATTCAGCTTATTTACGTTTCGAAAGCTATCAAACGAAGCTAATAAAATCTGTATCTCCATAGCGCTGTAGAAGATTTATGTTCATTTTGCAAATTAAATAGCTCCATTTATAGTTTTTCTCGTGCGTTTTCTCGTTCAGGCTTTTAATAAAAGTAATGTAAATTACACTTTAAACATCTCGAAAGATTTCAAGCACCCTATTTGCAACAAATACGCAATCAAAATGCATTCTCAGGCAAAGCTTCAAAAGGCAAATGCGACTCCCGAGCAGCCATTTTTAAACCACAGCATTAGGTTATTATTCAGAAAAATAAAAATAATATAAAATCTTTTAGTCAGATAAATTATCTTTCAATGAACCAATTTATGACATTTAATAAATAGGTAAAAAATTCATTCTTAAAAAAATCGGAAAGGTTTCAGATTTTAAATTACGTCTAAAGGGGCGTTTTTTAACATTTTGTGTGTTATCTTTATTTATTAAATATCATGTTCTTTGCACTTACACCATAAAATTCCATTTAACAGCAAGATCGCAACATAATTTTAAAATGAGTATATCTTTAAAATTTCCGATGGGGCAGTTCCTCGCGCTTTAGATAAAAAGGCTTCCCCCCCCCCGTAGAGTGTTATCATTGCTCGCTTTTAAATCATTTGAGTTTGTTCATCAAAAATTCGTTAAAGTTTTACAAAATATGAAATAAATAATAAAAAAGAATTCGAATTCGGGCTTCCAGATGAGCATATTCTGATGGAAACGTACGTTATTCTAAACTGAATGGCTCTCGGTAACCGTTGTTTTATCACATTTGGAGAAATATACGTACATTTATGCAGATTCTTCATTGTTTAATTTCTTTAAATGTAATACAAGGTTGCAATATTTCGTGGCAACAGTTTGAAATGTGGTTCAGGCTTTTAATGTTTCCGACGCAAAATAGCAAACTGAAAACAATAGTTCTTCAGGGACAAAGAAAAAAAAACCCAGAAAGCCTTTAGATTTTATATTACGCCCAAAGAAGCGTTTTTTGTAACCTTTTGTGTGGATTTTTGTTTATTAAATATCATATTCTTCGCATTTAAACCGTAAAATTCAATTGAAAAGCAATATCGCGAAAATAATTTTTAAATGAGCATGTCTTTAGAATTTCCGATACACAGTCTCGCGCTCTGGAGATAAAAATGTTTTTTTTTTCGTACAGTGTTGCCATTCCTCGCATTGAAATCTTTGAGCTTGTTAAGCAAAAATTCTTTAATGTCAGACAAAATATGAAATAGATAATAAAATAAATTCGAAATTCCAAATTAGGGCTTCCAGATGCCCATATTCGCTGGAGAATTACGCTATCCAAAATTAGATGACCCTAAATACCGTTGTTTTTCACAGTGCGAGAAGCATACATAAATTCATGCAGATTCTTCATTATTTAATTTCTTTAAATATAATGCAGTGCTCTATGATTTGATGGCAACAATTTGAAAAATGAAACGCTGTTTTATAGTGGACGACGCAAAATGCCGAACGGAAATTAATAGTCCTTCTGGGCAAACTGGGCTAAAGATGTTTGCATACACCCATACCCAGTCCATTTTAAAATCACACACAATTTATGAGGTAACTAAAATAGGCCATCTGAAGATGGAAAGCGTAAAAATTCATAAACTTAATGTTACGTGAAACTCTCGTCTTCTGCAGTAATTTATCTTCTGCAGAGTTTACGAGCCTAAATTGAGAAAATCCTTTAATACATTTTATACAAGCAATGCAGTTAAGTAATGCAGAGAAAATAATTTATTATCCGGGATTACCAAAGCTTACGACCATTATGATCTCATTTATTTCGGTCTCCTATAGAAATATGTAGCAGGCTATTAAGTTTGAGATTTGTACTTGTCTCAGAATGGCATAATCAATTCGGAATTTAAACCTTAACTAAATATCGAGATGAACTACGTGCTTAGATCTGAGACTCTGCTGACGACCACATAGCAGTTAAAATCTCATCACAATCGACTCGGTGAGCGTTAAGAGAGGGATTTCGGATGCGTTTAGAATTTCGAGCGCATTTGAATGCTAGGTGCTTGAAATGATTCTTCGGTGAGTTAACGAGGATCCTAAGCATAATGCCGAGTTTTTATTCATACATGTAGTCGCTGGTTTACTATAGACTCGTATTAATTGTTTGCAGAATAAGTTCTGGTGTAAATGTTTGTGGCAGCAGTTAAATCGAGTTGTACTCTTAGCGAAAAGAATCGTGCAAAAATATTGTTGATTCACTAATTCTTATTATGAATTAGTCTGTCATATTTCATTGTTGCAGCATACTAATAAGATGAAATTAAGGAAAACGTTTTTGTTACTATACTGCGCGTATAAATATTCCTTTTTATAATGTGTCTTTTTTAACTAACCCGTTAAACGATAGATTATAGCATTTATTGTTATAATTTCTCAATTTTTTTAAAGATCGTCTGCTCGAGGACAGAATTTTCTAAAATTACATTTGCGATCACAACTTATTTTCTCCTCCTTAGACTAGTAGATCCTCCTTAGACTCCTAAACCTTAGACTAGTTCAAAAGATGCTAGGCTAGGGGTTCTTCACCTTTTTTTGCCCCATGCGCCCCTTTTCTCCACAGCTAAAAGAACGATCTCTCCCCTCCTTTGCAAAACTCGGAAAAATAAATATATACACTTCTATATACTTAGATGATTTTTTAGCGTGATTTATAAATGAAGCAAAAATAAGTGTAGGAAATGTTGATAGATATCAAAACGTGAGTAAAAGCAGTTTTTCATATTCAGAAACTAAAACTAAATTCTTAACAGCTAACTAAAAACTCATCGCATTCTCTCCCGTAACAAGGAAATTTCCGGTAGGGAGAGTTCCCCCTGGTTGAGAATCCCTGCGTTAGATGGAAATGAAAATTCCGTCATCTGTCATAGCTAGTGTTATCATGGTTACGAAGCAAGACGGACGGGGTGAATGACCTTTGAATTGTGTATATTCTGAATTCGCTAACTATAATCGCTTCTTTCGATCCAGTAGACATCTGCCGTCTTGGATGAGAAAGCTGAGGTTACAGTAGCAATTAAATTTTTCTGTAAAGTGGGTAAAAACAAAGGAGATGTTTTAGATCTTATATAAAACATATCAGGCCAAGCATTAAGTGAAGATGTACTTTGACTTAAAATTTACAACACATAGTTGGCCATTAATATTGTTACACCACGAAGGAAAGCTAACAGCAGAATCTTATTTACTGCGCTTACACAATGTAATGAGAGGAAGACATGAATATATTTACAAGTGGTTATAGATACACAATATGTAAAATCCAGTACACAGAACTGCTACCTTTTGCCACCAACAACGGTTGTGATTTGGCTGGGCATCTCGTCGAGTGAGCTTGCACGACAGATACAGGAACTTTATTCTGTGGGGTTTCAGTTTGATATGAGGTTCATCAGTTTAAAGTGGCTGGCGAGTGGTGGAATGCTAGGCTGTCATCAACCCAATACCAGATGTACTCACTGCGTGAGAAATCTGGAGTATATGCTAACCAGGGCAGCATTCAAAATCCCTCTCTACCAAGTAAGGTCAGGACAGCACGGGCAACATACGCTTGCATATTATCGTTTTGAAAGAGTGCGTCACACAGGCCTCGAGTATAGAGCATAGACAAACAGACTTAACACATCAGAAAGGCAACATATTTGTTGACATTATAGGCTGTGCCAAAAAGCGTGATCCAAGATATATACCCAATGGCAACATATACCATCCCGCCAGGTACTGGGCCGGTATGACGATAACCTATGCAAACTGGCAATGTCCATTCTCCTTGGTAACTTGAAACACGATACATCAATCATGATGCTGTACTTGGAACTGGGATTCGTTTCAAAAGATCACGTGGTGGCATGCCTGTGTCCAGTGTCGTCTTTCGTCGCTCCGTTGTAGGCGTGACTTTCTTTGGTGCCGAGTTAACTGAAGCCCCAAAAACGGTTGCTTGCCAACAGTCCCTATTGTTAGAGACATCGTCGCATTGTAAGTGCGCAGATATTTCGTCCTGCACACGTGTCAGGCTCGTGACTCAGGATGCCTGAAGCTTCTATACGATCGTGCAAGGCCGAGAGGGCAACATGTTTGTCCTCTCGGTGGTTATTGGTTCTGAGCTGTTCAAATGTCGCATGGCGTTCTCTACGGCCCTCTGCAACCCATCAGTTCCATGTTCGCCTGAAAGTTATTGGATCCCGACCAACATGCACAGCAATACCGAGTGATGATAAACCGAAATCCGGATAGGCCGCGATCTTGGCAGGTGGAACTGCGTCACGTGATAGCAAAGTGCCTAAAACCTTTTACGCAATAGAAAAATGCGTAATTTCCTATGTAGTGGCTCAGTTATGTTTTCAGGTATGATTTAGCTATCCTATCAGATAGTATTAATAAATAACTGAAATCTCCTATCGAATGTTCTTGGAGAGTTTGAATCTACTTTTAAAATTTTACAACAGTGAAAATTGACTGTGAGATTTATTATTATTACTATCATTATTTTGAAATCAGTTTTTAATTTATGAATGTAAACTTGATTTTATGTGTTACATGATGATGTAATGAGATATTTCTCTCATTAGACTACAGCACTTCTTTGCTTAAAATTGATTAATAAGCAGAAACGCTTGTTCGAAACTCTATGATTCTCCCATGATTCCCAGTTATTAATCAACTCTATATTTCAACAGCTTTTCAGGAAGATAAAGCACCCTAGTGAATTGAGTTGATTATTTTATTAAAGAGCGAACTTTGGCATTTGGAGAGGACACTGAAGAATGATTTAGGATATTCCTTAGTGTTGGAAATATTGCATTAAAGAATGATTATTTGTATTTTGGAACAGTAAATATTAAATTCTTCCTTCGAAAGGGAATTTATTTCCCTTATGCAATTATGGAATATTATTTAGGAGAAAATCTATTGCAGGAGAAAGAAAATAAGTTATGCTAATTAATTAATAGTTTAAAAACTCAGTTTCTTAATGTGTAAATTCACTTTAGGAGGGAAAAAATGTTCAATCATATAAAGTAAAAAGAAATTATATTTGTATAACATCGAAATTTGAAATTTTGTTGAAATGCGTAATAAGCAATTAAAAATTGCACATCGAAGGTATAGGTTATCAGGACTTAGCATTCTGTGTGTATTCTTTGAGAACATGGTAAATTCTGTAAAGGGTTCTTATCCTTACGTTCTAAGTCCTGAACTGGAACAGGGAGCGGAAGGTACGCTATGTTCTGATGTAACTGCTGGGCTGGAGAATAACTGCACGTGAAGGGATTTGAAATCCTCTTTTATTAATTCACTATTAATAACAAACCTCCCAATTCGGGAGAGATACAGAACGTAACAGACCACACTTTGGTCGAACTTAACAATCAAATAAATTTAAATAAATTAAAATATAACTTAATTTAACTTTGCTTCGCAGAGCAATTCGCGGAAGTTGGCCTCTATCTAAAAGGGTGCGTAGCAAGGTATACTAAATACTACCGCACTTTAATTTATTTTACAATGCAATCACGTAGTAAGCACTATGGCTTATAAATTTAAACTGCTAGCTGGTCAGGCGAACGTTGAGCAGCGTGACCGTGATCTGAGGCAAAGCTCTCACACACCGAGAGGTTTCTACCTCTGGCTTAAATAGTGCTTGGCTGAACTTCAAAAATTAGCATAAGCTAAAAACGCGCGCTTCTTCTGACAGGAAGTTGAAGCAGAGAGGAGATAGAAAAGATTTAAATTAAAATAAACTTGGTTAGTTTAACTAAAACCTTACAAACTTCCCGCCAGAATTGCGATAGTTAAACTACTTTGGTCCAAACGGACCATGTTGAAAACTAGCAATTCTAAATAGTCGAAAATTTCACTGTTCTAAACTTAGGCCAACTCTTACAAGGCAATATATGTTTGTGTAAAATACAGACGAAATTTTCTGGAACAACAATCTTCAACATTTTTTTTTTCAAGTCTTATTCTTCAAACAGTCTTACTCCTTCCAGCAAAATCTGGAAGGAAAACAACTTTAGTATGACATAATAACAGAATAATTCTAAGTGGTACAAATCCTTATTTTTTTTTTTTTGTGTAATTTTGCACACACACATTATCATTCAAGCACAATTAAATTCTTCCCCCGTATGCTCTCTCACCGGTGTTGGATGTAAAGCAAACCGCCATTGCGGGTTTTTATGTGTTCGGGGGTGTTCAACTCTTCCACCTACAATCGACTAACATTAGTTAGAACTTGACATACGAGACCTGAAAAAAACGCCCTATAACCAGCTAATCCTAAGGTTCTCACTAGCTTTATGTCTAACACTTTAAGTGTATTTGGTGGAGAGCCTAATTAACACTTGCATTCTAAAATAGTCAATCTTTAACTTTTCATGCATACAAATTCGCAGTTTGCACACAACATTCACATTAATATTGCACTTAACGTGCATTGCTAGCATAATATTATTTGTTACATTTCATAACACATTAACAATTTCATAGCAATCCTGAAATGCAAATAGAGGTTAAATTTCTAAGCTTACAGAAATATAGGTTAAATTTCTAAGCTTACAGCAAGTGCTTCCTATTCCTTTCTCAAGGTACTTTCTTGAAATATCAAATTACATTGAATTAATAGTCTACAGACTAAATCGTGTTTTTCAATTTTCCGAATTTTCATTCTAGACATTTTACAAGTCTTTAGACAAAGCGTCATACAAAATCATTTAGTTAACATATTCTTTTCAGCAATTCATTGCTTTTACAGAATTAATCTATTTACAAAATTAAGTAATTTTAAATCTTTAAGAATTACAATTTCTTTTAACAAAACATTTTACTTTCAATATGAGAACTTATCGCTCACTTGGCGTAAAAGTCAACCTCGCTTGAGGTAAAATCAGTCCTGCAACTTGCAGTATACTCAAAAATTAACTAAACTTTTGAATACGAAATTGTACTTATCTTATTATGATCGTCCATCCTTTTCTTGGCCCAATCTTTAAAACTTGAGTAAGTTGTGGCCTGGTTCAGTTTCCTCGTTTTTCGTTGTTCTTTCGGAGCCTGCTCGTCTCTTTTTCTTTTGAAATTCCGTCGTTGTATCCTCGGCAATTTCCTTTGTAGAGGAGGTTGCTCCGCTGGACGTTTGGTGGACTGGGCCCTTCTCTCCTGGGCCCTTGCTCGTTGCTTGTCCTGGTTCCTGCTGTATTCGGGAAGTTGATTCTCAGGCTGCAATCGACGTTTCTTGCTTCTCAGGCACCTGTCCGATGATTCCACAGTTCTTTTGGATACATTGGGCTTCCCTTGCCCATTCTGCTTTCTTCTCTTGGTGCGCTCGTAATTCCGTTCGTAGATTTGTTCACCTGCATCGTGAGACTTTCTTTTGAAACCACCTTTTTGGTTCTTATTTCTTTGTTGGGGGGGAGCTTTCTTCTTCTGACATTTCGATGCCGTTGTAGCTGGTTCCTGCTGTTTTTGCTGACGTATATCTTCCTGGCTAGTCGATTGCCTCGGATCCTGAAACGAATCTTTAAATACAGCCATTTTGCTGCGATTATAGAACGGTTTTATTTGGTCCACATTCGCTTTGAGCGTTTGACCATCATTTCTTTTTAATATAACCACTGCCCCCGTAATTTGTTCAATTGTGAACGGGCCTTCAAAACGCGGAAAAAATTTCCCCACCTTTTCCTCTGGGGCATTTGACAAGTTGTGTTTAATCTTCAACACTTCATCTCCCACATTGTACTTGACCTCTCTTCTTTTTAGGTCATAGTACAATTTCTGTTTTCTTTGGGCCATTTCTATATTTTCCGTCGCTTCCCGTATTAACTTTTGTATATCACTCATTTTAAATTCTTCTGCCCTTTCCTGTACAAAGAACAGTTTATCTAGGGGGGTCAAGATCTTTCTTCCTAAGAAGAGTTCAGCGGGTGTTTTTTGTGTAGTATCGTGTTTGGCGGTCCTAAGTGCAAATGCAAATTCATTTATATGGCTATCCCAGGTAGAGTGATAGTTTTTCACATAACTACGAATTATTTTCACTACATTTCTATTCACCCGTTCCGCTATGTTTGACTGCGGACGATACGGGACCATCTTTAGATGACGTATGCCCAGTTTTGCACACATTTCCTCAAACATTTTACTAACAAACTGAGGACCATTGTCTGAAATAACTTTTAGGGGCGCCCCGTATTTTAAAATATACTTATTTAGAATTGAATCTACTACAATTTTTGCAGACGCGCGTTTTAACGGAATTAACTCTAACCATTTGCTAAAATGATCCACTATAACTAAAAGATATCGGCTTTTATTAACTTTACTTCGAGGGTAAGGTCCAAGTAAATCGATGCCTATTATTTGATTTGGGAATTCTGATTTAATACTATTTAGGAACCCGGCCGGGCGGAAATTAACATAATTATTTAATTGACATGTTGGGCACGACTGGACATACGCCCTAGTAAACTTTTGCAGTTCTGGAAAGAAAACTGCCTCGCGAACTCTCTGAACAGTTTTTCTTATACCTAAATGAGCCGAAATGGCACAATCATGCAACTCTTCTAATACATTCAACCTCATGCTAGCTGGGATAACCGGTCTATATTCATGATTCTCATTAGTAGCTTTCGTATAGAATAACAGTCCGTCAATTAATTCGTAATTTTCGGCCCTATTTCTTATCGGCACAATATCCGGATGATTGAAATTCTCAGGGTCGGCCAAATAATTGTATATATTTTTGAACTCCGGATCTTTTTTGAGTTCGGCTATTACTGTTTCACGAGAATCTAATACTTTGGATGTTAACATGGCTATCTTAATTACACTTCCATTTTCATCTAAGTTAATTCTGCTTAAAGCATCTGCCACAACATTTTCCTTTCCCGGCGTATGTTTAATTATTAGGTTATATTCCTGTAATTTGAGAGCCCACCTTATTAATCTGGGTGATAAATTTTTTCCAGAATAGAGTCTAGTGACCGCCGCGTGGTCGGTATATACAGTTACTGGAGAACTTCCAAAGAACACACGAAATTTCTGTACTGATGCTAACACTGCGAGAGTTTCTCTCTCTGTTGCGGAATAGTTTCTTTGGGTTTCATTTAATGTTCGGCTGAAAAAAGCCACGGGCTGACCATTTTGGGAAAGCACTGCACCAATCGCGAAATCTGAAGCGTCCGCTGAAATCTCTAATCCTTTATCCCCTTCTGGAAATTTTAAGACGGGAGCTTGAGTCAATGCGTCTTTCAATTTTTGAAACGCCAAGTTGGCTTCTGCTGACCACGAAAACCTAGCTTTTTTTCTTTTCAACTTTAGCAGTGGCTCAGCTATTTTTGCAAAGTCTTTAATGAAAGCCCGGTAATATGAACACATCCCGAGAAACGACGATAATTTCTTCGCTGTTTTAGGAACAGGATAATTTCTAATGGCTACTATTTTTGACTGATCCGTTTCGATTCCCTTTTGGGAAATTTTAAATCCTAAATAACGTAACTCTTTTGCGGCAAATTTACATTTAGACGCATTTATCTTTAAACCAGCTTCGTTTAACAATGAAAATACTTTTCTTAAATCTTGTAAGTGTTGTTCTAGAGTACTACTCGTAATTATAATATCGTCTAAATATATGAAAGTGCTTTTACCAAGGACTGGTCTTAAGACGATGTCCATACATCTTTGGAACGTTGCCGGCGCGCCGGATAATCCGAACGGCATTCTAAGAAATGCGTACGTACCAGATTTCGTTATGAACGCGGTTTTGTGTACGTCCTCGGGTTTTACCCCAATCTGAAAATAGCCACTCGTGAGATCTAATGTAGTCATGTATTTTGTAGACGAAATATTTCGAATAATTTCTTCAATTATCGGCAACGGATATACAGGATATTTTGTAACTGAATTTAACTTGCGATAATCTATAGCAAAACGCCACCGCTTCGGGTGCGTAATCGGGTAATCATTATTTTTCTTACACAGGACAACGGGGCTAGCATAACTGCTAGAAATTGGCGTGATGATTTTATTCTTTAACATCTCTTTAATATGATGTTCAATTATTTCTTCTTTTGTCCTATCATATCTATATGGCTTTTGCCTAACTGGCTGAGCGTCCCCCGTGTCAATGTCGTGGTTCACCACCTGCGTAAAGCCTGGTACATCACTAAATAAATTCGCAAAGTGACTTACCAGACCTTGGATTTTCTCTTTTTCCTCTGCTTGTAAATGTTCCAAGTCCAGCTGCGGGGGCTTATCATTCTTCGCTTCAATTGGCTTCATATTTAATGTTAGTTCTCCCCCCTTGAAATCAATTTTTGCTTCTGCCAAACTAAAAAAGTCCACACCTAGAATAATACAAGTCTGCAGGTTACGCACAATATAAAACAGGATTCTTACCTGTTCGTTGTTGATACGCACGAACAATGGTACTTTTCCTAAACAGCTACATTTTTCTCCTTGGGCCGCTATGACATCCGTGTCTCTTGCACTAAAAATTCTGTAACGTCGAAAGTGCTTCTTAAAGAATCTTTCCGATACGAAGCTGCTTTGGGCTCCTGTATCCAAGAGGGCTGTCGCCGGTATGTTGTTGATTAGAACTTCAATCTTCGGCAAACTCAAATTCTTAACGACCACGGTGTTTAAATTGATTTTGGAAGGGTTTTGCGCTGCTTCGGACTTCTTCACCTTCCTCGAAGAAATCCCTCTTAGTTTAAATTCTTTTTCTTCTGGTTGCCCTCGGAATCTTTGCTTGTTCTTCTATTAAATTCCCTTCGTTCGCCGCTCGCTTTAGGAGACACATCTTTCTTCGGCCATTGCTTCGCCTTATTCCCGTAACTTTGATTTTGCTTTTGCTGCGGTCTTGGCGAACTCCACTGACTTCTTCGCTCAAATTGGCGTCGTCGTTCGTTGTCGGCTGTTCTTCGGCTTTCAAATTGTACCGCGAGCTCAAATAATCTGTCTAATGTTGTTGGATTTCTTAGTTCGATGAAATCTTGAACTTGGGGCAGTAGCCTAGGAAGTATAACTTGAATAATTTCAGGATCCGGGCGACTTCCATACAAAAGCTTGAAAACTTGAATTTTCCTCAAAATAAAATTAGACAAATCTTCTATTCTTTCTTGGTATCGGCTAAACAGTTCAGCTTCCAATCTGGCTCGATCTCGCACCACGGGAAATGCTTTCACTAGAGAATTCTTGAAATTTTCATACGTGTATGTGGGGCTTCCTGGTTCCCCCAAGAGATTCTTTCCGATGCACTTGAACCAACTTAGCGCTTGGCCCTTCAAAGCGCTGGTAGCAAGAGCGACTTTCTGAAATTCGTGGACTGGATATAGCATGAAGTGGGAGTCTAGCTTTTCCAGGAAATTGATTACGGCTGTCTTGCCGTCAAAACTTGCCGCTGGCTTCATGGCTGCTCGCATGGTTTGTACGATGTAGCCGAATCCTTCTATGCCAGGAGGTGCTATCTCAGGATTCTGGACAGGTACAGCAGGTGTCTCAGGTTCGTCTTCTTGTTGTTGAGGCCATCCTCTTCTTTTTGTGCGGGCGCCACTATCAGGACTTAGCATTCTGTGTGTATTCTTTGAGAACATGGTAAATTCTGTAAAGGGTTCTTATCCTTACGTTCTAAGTCCTGAACTGGAACAGGGAGCGGAAGGTACGCTATGTTCTGATGTAACTGCTGGGCTGGAGAATAACTGCACGTGAAGGGATTTGAAATCCTCTTTTATTCAATCACTATTAAATACAAACCTCCCAATTCGGGAGAGATACAGAACGTAACAGACCACACTTTGGTCGAACTTAACAATCAAATAAATTTAAATAAATTAAAATAGAACTTAAATTAAACTTTGCTTCGCAGAGCAATTCGCGGAAGTTGGCCTCTATCTAAAAGGGTGCGTAGCAAGGTATACTAAATACTACCGCACTTTAATTTATTTTACAATGCAATCACGTAGTAAGCACTATGGCTTATAAATTTAAACTGCTAGCTGGTCAGGCAAACGTTGAGCAGCGTGACCGTGATCTGAGGCAAAGCTCTCACACACCGAGAGGTTTCTACCTCTGTCTTAAATAGTGCTTGGCTGAACTTCAAAAATTAGCATAAGCTAAAAACGCGCGCTTCTTCTGACAGGAAGTTGAAGCAGAGAGGAGATAGAAAAGATTTAAATTAAAATAAACTTGGTTAGTTTAACTAAAACCTTACAAGGTAAAATTCATACCATTTAAAAGTGTAATCTTTTTCAAACGAATAGAAACGGCATAAGCGTGTGGTGTGATGTAGTTCTTATTTATTTCAAAACTTGAAAAGTATATTTAATGCAGCGAGTTTTGACACGGAGTGGAAATCAACATGATGTAAATTAGAAATCAACATCATTCTTATATTTTTTTATTAGCATCGCCGCCCAGACGGTATAGTGGTTACGGGAGCATTCTGCGGTATCGAAAGGCTCTGGTTCGAATCCTGGAGAAGGCACGGATATTTGTAAATGTATAGTATCTTTGCGGCACGGCGGCATTCTAAATAAGTAACTAACCGAACGTTCTCTAGTGGGGCTTGTGCTAGGGGAGATGGGTGGGAGACACTTGGACCACCACCCCACAGGACTGTTCCTCAAAACTGGGGTGGAAATAGAAATCCAACCTTCTTGAGGCTCTGGTACCTTTTCTTCAATGAAATTCATGGACAAGGCAACAACATTATTAGCAACATAAACGATATTAGTGTCAGATCTCGCTTTTTTGTCGGTATCACGTTGTGTATGTATCACGTTTCAAATGCTGCCACTAAATGTTATCATTGTGTATTATTTTTCAAGAAATCATGCAGGAAATATAAAAAATATATATGTAATAAAATATTTAGATGAAAATTATGTTTTAAGTTAGCAATAGCCCCTTAATTTCTCATTTAATTTGAGTACTTCCCCTCTGTATTGTAAAGTAGTAATAGCGTTTCTGTATTGTATCATTTCTAGATCAATCTATGTCTTATAATAAGATATAACGATGATATTATATAATGATGATGACTTAATAATATTATATAACGATGATGATATTGCTAATTCGGAATTCAAAATTTCAATAACTGACACCTTTCTGTTGGTGAACATTTTGCTTCTACATCTGTTCTTGTTTTGAGGCTGCCTTGCTGCTCTCTTCCTGCAGCAAAAATTTCAAAATATAAATCTTCTTGAATGTCCATGATTAGAGCACCAAGTGAATGGGGCCATAAATGTCAATTGAAATAAAACATATTTAACCTGCCTCGGCTGCTAAGATTGCTCTTCATTATGGATCAACATTTTAGCATTCTACGCCATCAGTTTATTCTACAACAGTGCAGCTAAGTTTGCTTCATTGCAGTGGAAGTTTGCTTTCGTTACAAAAGCAAAAAATAAAAAAATGTTGCGATCAAATGTTATCTCTATGCACTATTTTTAAAAATTTAACAAAGCGAATTGAAGAAAAAATATATGGGACGCAAATAAAAGAATACTCCCCCCCCAGAATGTTATCGTAATTTACTAATTTTTAAATAAATAATACAGTGAACATTAAAAAAAGAAAGAAAAAGAAAATACGGCGACCCTTTCATCGCGAATTTTAAAGACATCCAATATTTTTAATTTCAGAAAACAAGTTTTTTGTACTTACGCGAAGGATAAGTTATTTAACTTTCGTTTTAAATTTAATCTGCCTGTTCTTGAATAACAAACAAAGCAATTTAAAATCAATACTCTGGATTCTTTAAATCTTTTTTTTTTTTTTGTTTAATAAAAAGTGAGGTTCCAGAATAAGAGCTCTTGCAGGCTACAAAATGTGTGGCAAAACTTAACATTGTATTTGGAATTCTAAACATAATATAATTTTAAAAGTTTTGCGCTTTTGCTGCTGGAATTAATGTTGCGTATGTGCGAAGAAAGATATGTTTAGTAATAAATTTAAAAAGACGAAAAAAATTATATCAGCAGGAGTGAGTCTAAGAGCAGATAGATAAATTTTCCTTTTCAATGAGAGCATAAAAGACCTTAACAAAACCATTGGTGCAACATTAAAATCTAAATCCTTTCGGGTTTTCGTTTTTCAAAAGTATAACAATTCGTAAGATATATCAAAACTATAAAAGTACTTAAGGTGTAATATGTGCAGAATACAATGCGTAATTGAGAATAAAATTTCCATTAAAAATTAAAATATTACATACAGTTAAATGAGACATAACTACTACTGGAAATTTCAAAAAGAAAACTTATAAATTCACGTTTATATTTAACCAGCAAACATCTCCACAGCTTGAGAGAAATGAATATTAATCGTGTTCCAAAAGACCATTTATCCCTTCCTTTAATGCTATGTTTTCCTAAGAGACATCATCCCTTTATGGACAAATATTCATTAATATTTAACGCTTTGATGAATAAATTATTATTGTCATTGTCGTTAAGCCCAAACAAAGTACTCATTACCTGTCGGAACACGTCATTGCATTTGTAATTGATCTCGCGATTCTTCCTCCACTGCATTAATTTCAAGGTATTTTCATGAGCATTTGAATTAATAATTTAATGAAATGAAAAACTGAGTCATTATTCTTGAATACTTAACTATGAATTCTGATGCTTTATTTGTAATTTTACTTCAGTTATTAAAAAAGTGTTACGTTAAGTACATTCAGTTGCAGCTGTTAGAAATAATTTGGCTGTAGAGAGCGTGAAACGTAATAAAAGCTAAATGCGTTAATTCTGTTTTCACTGAAAAAAAAAAAAAATCTGATGTATACACCACATGACTTTCTTGTACGGAATATTAAATATACGCATTTTTGGCTGCCTTTCATTTAGACTTATTTCCTCGAATTTCATTAGAGATATATTTCTCATTCAATTAATTCAGTTCTCACTTCGCGACAAGGCAAAAAATACACAAAAGTCAAAATATCTATATTAAAAATTTTAAAAAAATATAAAAAAAAACATTAAACACCAAATACAATTAGAACAATTTATAAGGTATTTCTCCCGCCTTCTTCGCATGCCTTCGTGGTGTAGTGGTCTGCATGCTCGATGCGTAACCGAGCGGTCCGTGGTTCGATTCCCGGCGAAGGCGTTTCTCATTTTTCTTCTCTCCTTCCAAAAA
The DNA here is from genome assembly GCA_000611955.2 of Stegodyphus mimosarum. Lineage (NCBI taxonomy): Eukaryota > Metazoa > Arthropoda > Arachnida > Araneae > Eresidae > Stegodyphus > Stegodyphus mimosarum. The sequence continues at coordinate 443,199 of KK114333.1, read as the reverse complement.
TACCTCATATCTCTACAAATTAAAAAAAAATATGAAAAAACATTAAACACCAAATACAGCTAGACCAATTAGAAAAATATAAAAAAACATTAAACACCAAATACTGTTAGAACAATTAAAAAAATTACAATTAAAATTCCAGTTTCTACGTAAAAGCAAGCACTTCGGCCAGCAGGCAAGAAGGCAGATTTTTCGGTGCACAAAACTGAAAGTTTACGTTTGGTCTCACTCAGGAAAAAGACACCGAAGGCTTAGAAGCTGACTTAATTTGTAGTGGACGCTATGCTGAGTCAGTATATGGGATAATTTAATAACTTAAATGATAATTCCAGAATGGATTAAGCATAATTGAATTCGCAATAATAAAAGAATACGTTACTTTGTTGTTGCGAAGTTTAGTTTCCCAAGATTGCAACTATCCACTATTTTGCTAAGTTTCAAATATAAACAAATATGGCTGCTGTGGTAAAATAATTAGGCTTAGCCGCACTTAAGCATTGTTAATAATTCTTAATTTGTTCATTATTCTACAACTATATCGTGCACGTTAAATAAAAATAAACTTAACCGGAAGCTAAGAACAAAATAATTCAATCATTTTTAAAGCAAAAAATGCACAATTTGCAAACATATAAGACTAAAGAAACTGAATTCACTGAGTCGAGCAACAGTGTTGATATACATATATATATATACATACACATATATATATACACATATATATACACATATATATATACTCATATATATATATACATTTTTATGTGCATTTGTTGCGGCCGATTGCAATCTAAATAGGAGGTGCACATCTACATCTGATAGCAGTCCTATATACAAAATTTCAACGCTCTGAGGCTACTCGTTTTTGAGTTATGCCAGATACATACTTCGATTCGTACGTACGTACGTAGAGACGCCAGAAAACACTTCTGAATCTATTTGAAATCAGTTTTATAATTCGTTCGGGGAAAAGAGTCCTTTATTCTGTCCCTTACGTACAGATGTCACGCAAAACCGTCGTTAAATTGCATTCGATAACCGTCAAAATGGATATTTTCGTTGAAATATGATACCCGAAAGTTTTCGCAATTAGAATACTTGAAGTAAAAAGGAGTGCATATTGTGGCTATAAATTCCACACGTTCATATTTCTGCAACGTTCATATTTCTGCAAATACACACTTTCCAGTTAGATATACTTTAAATGCCGTAAGATTGTATCGAAGTTTGCATATATGTCAATAATTTTAGCGAAATTATATGTAAATTGTAGTATCACTTGTATAATGTAACATGAAAGATATTAGGATGCGAAGCATCACTGGAAAAATGGGATTACAGGGGCAAGTCTATTTAACATTGAGGTACGGCGAAATAGACCGAGATAGCGCCAAGTTGGAGATGGTTTTGGCGACTTTTTTCTTTTTGAAGAATTTGCGTCACCCACATTTACGAAGAAATGTCAAACCTATCAACCATTTAGGGACACTGTGGTCCGATCCGTATGTATCCCGCCTTATGTAACTGTAACTGCAATGGGTTCCAGCAGTTTCGAGAATTCGAAAGGAACTTGAAATTTCTCGGCAGATGGGGGAAACCGTATAAGACCGGGGAGAACATTTTTACTGAACATGCATGACTCCAATCCTTTGCTATACTTCTCCTGCTTAGAACATAGCCACTGAATGCCAGCTGCATAAATTACAAGACGTGCAAAATACATTTTTAAGGATAATTACAGATGCACATTATTTTATGAGAAACTCTTGTCTCCATAAAGATCTTAATACTGATGACATTAAAACATATCTGCACAACCCGAATGGCAAATTCTTTAACAGCGCTGCTTCCTACGATTTTGTTAACTACGCACAAACTTTTAATTAAAGAGTTTTTACAAGAAGACAGGTATATCAAGCCACACATGGCTCACTTCCTTGCTGCTCGTAACTTTGTTACATAAAATTAGTAAAACAGCAACCTTGGATTTGGTGTAGATTTAAGTTCAGATCTCAATCGATCTCAGGGGCAGACAAGTACAAGTCCCTCTTCATCAGGAGCAAAGAAAAAGACTGGTGAACAGTCTTTGCTCCTGATCAAGAGGAACCTGTACCTGTACCCTTGAAATTGATTGAGATCTTGACTTAAATCTACCGCCAAACTCAAGGTTGTTGTGTTACTAAGTTCATGTTTCACTTGGCGTATTCTGCTTTCAATAACTTTGTTACTTAAATTATTTCACGGCATTTGTATTTATGTAAATAGTGTATACAGTTTGAATTTTTAGCCCAGAGGAACGATAGCTCAGAAGGGCTATTAATTTCGTTTTGGCAGTTTGCGTTTGTTCAGTATAAAAGTATAAATCACTTTTCAAATTGGTGCTCCAAATATTAAGTCAATGCATTATGTTTAAAGAAACTAAATAATGAAGAATCTGCATGAATGTATGCATGTTCATCGCATTTAGAAAAAACAACTGTACCTAGAGACATGAAATTTTGAATAACGTTGTCCCCCACTCGAATATGGGCATCTGGAAGTCCAAATTGGGAATTTGTTTTATTATCTATTTCATATTTTATAAAACTGTAACAAATTTTTGATTAACAAACTCAATGATTTCAAAGCATTCCATTAACATTAACATCGCTCGGATACTTTATGCGCGAGGTTTCTTTTTTTGGTGATATTGCTGTTGTATTGAATTTTCTGTTTTAAGCACGAACACCACATGATATGTAATATATAACATGATACGTAATACATAAAGGTAGCACATAAAACATAAAAAAAACCCTTTTGGAGTAATATAAAATCTGAAAGCCTTCAGATTTTTTTTTATTTTCTTTTGTAATGATTTATATTTACTGTATTGTATTTGTTTTTCCTATAAAATAGTTCAGTATCATGTTATGTCGCTTGTGCAGTCAGATTCTACGCAGGCTGCACATGACCTTCAACAGGGTGTCCGCCGAAAACATCGCGGCAAAAACAGCGCTGACGAAAACGTCGCGGAAGAAAAAACGCAAGGCGAAACAGTCTTAGTATAAAACATTGTGGGAGAAAAGAAAGCAGAGAGAAAACACCGTTGTTCTAAAACATCGTGGTACAATATCTCATGGTTGAAAATAAAGCGGTTCAAAAACTTCGCAGTTTAAAAACATCGTCTTAAAAATTTCGTGGTAAAAAATAAAGTATCTACAAATCATCGCATAACGATAGCATCGCACATATGCATTTTTCAAGTTTTAAAAGTTTTAAGTGCGTTTTCGCATAATGATTTGGGAGCGCAAGAAGGAAAGAGGAATATTTTTACTTCTTTATTTCATATTTTTGAGTGAGCTAATTAATTTTTGCTGAAAATGTAAGGAGGAAATTTAAGCATTTAAAAATTGAAAATGAGTAGGAAATTAATGCAACTTATAGCTCTAAAGAGAATTTTTAAATTTACATTAACAAAGGTTATTAATAAATTAATCTTTTCTTATAAAATTTTACTGATAATTTTTCATGAAAAATACAGTTTAAAAATATTTAGAAAAAGAAAAACAAATAACTGCATGAGGTTACCTCTATACAGATTACTTAGTTAAGTATCGAATTATTTTCTTTTACGTTTGTTAATCTGTTATCGTTTTAGTGAATATTATGTCTTGTTTTGTTTCCAAGTTAGTGAAAATTATATCTTTATCTTTATAGTGAAAATTATATCTTTATCTTTATATATCTTTATCTATAATTTATCTTTTCGTTTTAGTGAAAGTTATATCTTGTTTTGTATCTTGAAAATTATAGCTTGTTCTTGTTTTGTATTCTTGAAGTGTTATTAACATTTTCACCCTGTTTTTTTCTTTCCTTCTTGCGCTTCTAAATCATTATACGAAAATGTAGTTACAACTTTTATAACCTGAAAAACGCATATGTGCTATGTTATCGTCATGCGATGATTTGTAGGTACTTTATTTTTAATGCTATATTTTCGACGACGATGTTTTTAAACTGTAAAGTTTTTGAACCGCTTTATTTTCGACCACGACATTTTGTACCACGATGTTTGAGAACTGCGATGTTTTCTCTTTGCTTTTTTTTTCTCCAGCAATGTTTGAGAACTGCGATGTTTTCTCTTTGCTTTTTTTTTCTCCAGCAATGTTTTGTACCGCGATGTTTTCGCCTTGTGTTGTTTCCTCCGCAGTGGTTTCGTCCACGATATTTTTGTCGCGATGTTTTCGGCTGTAGCCTTCAACAATTCTGATTGCTTTCCCTTTCTTGCAGTCTTCTGACCGTCTTCTGCCTACCTTTCTTCGATTTCTTCTTTAGTGAGATTTCCACTGTCAGGAACTCTTCACAGTCATGGGCCATTAACGGCTAACACTCAAGGAGCCTGCAAAATTGTACTTAAATGAGGTAGTTCGGTCACAATACGTATCATCACAATACTTATCTTTCATCGGTCCTGTGTGCATTCAATCTGTTACGAACCTATACGCACAAAACAATATTTATGTTTAGACATAAATGTTGTTATAAAAGTTTATATATTCATTATAAAAAGGGAACACAGAAGTTTTGACTCTCATACAAGAAGGTTCAAATATTGATTCAACAAGACGTAACGTTGTTTGCATAATGTTTGTAATTTAATGAAATTTTTTATATGTTTATCAGACTGCGATTCAAAAGTGATAAATGTTCATGAAAATATTAAATAGGTATTTGTTTTGATATTTGTCTTGAAAGTTTACAAATTACTTATGGGAAAATTCTTTTAGGAATACAAATGACACAAAATTATAAGCTAAAGAATGTTACGCAAGTAAATTATAAAAGAATATCATGAAAGGGTATTAAATAAAAAAAATCATCGAATTGTCTGAATTATATTTTTAACTGATTCCTTAAGCAGATGGATAAGCTTGATTTTCTGGTACTCAAAATCTATAAAAATCCTTAATTTTGAAGTTAAATATTGTCGTCAATTTTTGGAATAGGGTACTCAAATGATTTCTTCGTTTTGTTTTTTTCCTTTCTTTTTTTCTTTCTTTCCTTCTTTATTAAATAGGTACAAGCGTTTACTTTTATAATTATATGAACTGTAAGACCGTATAAGATGCGAAATATCGCTATTATCACAGGAGCGAATATTTAAAGTTTATATTGCCAAATACAAACTTAAAATATCTATATAATTTAAAAAACATTTTTGTAAATGAAAGTATAGTTCTACTCAGAGGTTGCAAGAAAAAGACCAGTAAGAACATTTATCAACACTGTATTTCTCACATTGTTTATTAGAGAATATTTCCAAACATATTAGAGAATATTCCCAAAAAGAGAGTCCCAAATTCACTTTTTCATTCGTATCACATTTGCATACGAATCATTTCTCAAATTGTTGCCACCAAAGGTTATCGACATGCATAATATAAAAAAATTAATGAATGAAGAATCAGTCTATATTCATATCGATATGTTACTTGCGCTGCGGATGAAAGGCATCTGTAAGAGTCATTGAATTTTTAATACGCCTGGTCTTTCACAAGAGCATGGGTACCTAGAAGCCCGAATTTTGAATTTCGAATTTGTTTTTGAAGTATATCAGATTTTATTCAAATTTAATGAATTTTTGCTTAAAAAATACATGATCGGAAAGTGAGAATAGGCAACACTGTTCGAAATAAAACATTTTTCTCTCCCGCGTTCCAGATTCTGATTAATCGGCAAAATATGAGATATATATCTTTCAGTTTTAATCCACATATTCAGCTATTTGAAAGCAATGTGTTGCCACTGCTTCATATCGAATACTTATTTTCTCCACTCATCAGCGTACTGCCCTGCAGTAAAGGGTAAGGTATTTAAGCTTCATTGAGTAGTTCACACGTAGTGACTGAAAAGCAATAAACGAGGTTAATGACACTAGCTGAACTCATTAAAATCCTTATGTACCTTTTTCGATTTATGATAATTCTTTTGGACGGCTGGACGCTCAAAAGCTAATTTAAAAAAATAATGTACATAATATAAAGAAATATGCATGCAAATTCTATCGCAACTTCTAAAGATATACTGTTTTTAAATATTTTGTGATTTTGCGCTTGAAATTTATGTGGCATAAGTGCGAAGAAAGCCATACAAAAGCGTAAAAGTAGTAGGCTTAGTATTAAAGCCTAAAAAGGCAAGACTATTGTACTAGAAGGAATGAGTGCAGCATTAAAAACCTTAATAAATCATACGGCGCAAAGTTAAAATCTGAGTATTTGAGATTTTTTTTTAAGAATGCAGAGAAATTCTACCAACAATTATTTTTTGGACGGGTTCCTCTGAGTCTAATTGTTGTGATAAAAAAAAAAGGCCATTAAGAATTTTTTGCGGACACGGTATTTTTTACATTGGTTAGTCGAAAATGTTTTGAACCTAGTTTAGAGATTTTGGTAAAATTTTAATAGTAATTTGGCTTATTTAAATAAATAAATTCCTCCATACGAAAAAAAAAATTCTTTCCTCAAGTTCATACAATTTCTTTGTTTTTGCTGCTCTTCGTTTGTTAACTATTTTAGTTCCTTCGATCAGATAAAATGAAGAAATGATGAAGTGCTGAACATCAATCCTGATGATGATAGCTTAGGACAGAATAATTGAGATAAATATCCTCGAACTTATTTGGATTATAGGCTTCTCAACCTGATTAAGTTAAGAAGGCGCACGGTGGTTGGCGGAGGAGTAAAAGTAGATGAAAGAGCTGAAATTTTCTTAGGATATACTAAATTTAAATCCTACGTTTTAAGACATGATAGATTTTAATGCTAAAAAAGTGGAGGTCATATCTATTCCTTTTTCATAGAACAAGCTGGGTGAAATAAATTTACTGCTGACTGAATTTAAGACACAGTAAAACTTTCAGTAAATTAATAAAAAGATATTTGCAATTAAATAATCATATTAACTCTTCCTTCCTTGTTTATACTCAACAGGTTGAAGAAAGGACTCCTCATTAAATTTCACAAGAATCTTATATTTTTTAGCTTGTTATAGTTGAACCATTTGGAAAAAAACATCGAAACGTGTTACACAAATAGTACAATTATTGAATTTAAAATGAATAAACTTCTAACGCGCTGCTTAGACAATTTGAGATATTTATTATTTTGCAGCTTACAAAAGATAAGTTAATTTAATTTAAAACATGAATAGCCAAACGTCAAAACACTTTGAATAATCAATTTCGAAAATTGGATATGTTAACAAAGATACAACGAGAATTTTACTTGAAGCTAAAATGAAAAAACAAATATTGCCAAACTACGTCAAGACAGCAAACTAAAAAGTAAATTTTATCACGAAAACTTTTTTGAAAAATGAAAATGCAGAAAATATCTCACTGAAGTTTTTTATTATTATTTCTGTAAAAAAGAGTGAAAAGTTTGTTTTATAACTTGTGAAAATTTCAAAACTTTGCCTGCGATACATTTTTAGAAGGTTTAGAATCATAAACGTGAAACAGTCTAAAAACATCGAGCGATATTAAAAAAATTTTCTAACATTCATAAATTAGATTACAATTTTCATACAAATTTCATTGCAAAAATGTTTTTCGCTCTCTTGGATGGTGCAAGCAGCAAATTTCTGATATGATCAGTTTGTTCGTTAAAAGAAAATACGCGCGAAAAATCGTTTAAACATTAAATAAAAAAATATAAATCGAATTTTAAGAAAATCCCTTCTTCACATTGCATTGTCATCAGCAAACACTGTATGCACAAAATTTGAACTCTATAGCTTATTGGAAAGAAGATTCAAAATCCACGATAAAATTCCACTTACAATGAAACACCTCGAATGAACTAAATAAATGCTTATATATAAAAAGAAAATTTTCTTAAATTTGCGTAATACTGAACAACATTCAACTTTATACTGCGTTGCGTGGCAAGGATATAAAAATTCTTTATCCTTGTGAAGAAAAATATCACATATAACTGAAATATGCTTCTTTGTAATTTCGCTATGAGGTTGTTTGAATTTCAGTTTTAAGCCGGGACAGAAATATCACTTCTGTTTACTTTTTTATGAGAAAAGTATATTTTTAATAAACCACAAATTGCACTGAAACTGCCATTAAATTGCGTTATTAAAATATGCACAAATTATTATGAATAGCCATAGTTTGGAATCTTCAAGCGACTATTGGCTGACTTGAATTAAAAGGTGAATTTTTTAGAAACAAGATTTACATAGCAATACTGGATATCCAAAACAAAAATAAAATTGAAAACGGAAAATTCGAAAAATAGCTAAAAAAATCATATTAAAATTAATTGTTTTGAAAAGAAAGTTTTGAGATAAATTGGCGAAAATAAGAACTTTGAAAGAAAATGTAACTTAAATTATTATTGAAGGCCTCGAGAACCAATGATTCGCGTGTCATTGAGTGAATCATTTCATAACTTTTAGTAACCCAATTTAGTTCCGAAAATAAAGGATAATACTGTTCCTTGCGTACGGGTTCTTAATAGATTGACTACACAAATCCGATAACAGGTTAATAAAATTTATTCGTATCGCAATAAATATAACAAAACGCTGGAAGTTTCCTCAGAGATATTCGTACAATATCACAATATCACGCGATATAATGAGTAACTATACTTTAAATACTCAAAACTTTAAAACACAACACAATGAGAAGAGATAGCTAATCTAAACTCACCGTGAATTCGGAAAAAAAACTGAAAGATTTTAGACTTTAAATTACGTCTAAAGCGGCGTTTTTTTAATATTTTATGTGTTACCTTTATTTATTAAATATCATGTTCGCACTTAAACCATGAAATTCAGTTAAAGAACAATATAGCAAAATAATTTTAAACTGAGAATATCTTTAGAATTTCCGATACAGCGTCTCAGGCACTGAAGATAAAAATGTGTTTCCTGTACAACGTTGCCATGGCTCGCTTTGAAATCCTTGAATTTGTTAATAAAAAATTCGTCAAAGTTTTACAAAATATGAAATCGATAATAAAACAAATTCGAAATTTCAAATTTGGGCTTCCAGATTCCCGTATTCGCAGTTGGATTGTGTCATTCAAAATTGGATGGGTCTAGGTACCGTTATTTTATCACAATGCGAGAAACATATATACATTTATTCAGATTCTTCATAATTTAATTTCTTCAAATATAATACAGGCGACATTGTTTGGTGGCTACAATTTGAAAAGTGAGACGGGCATTCAGAGTCAATCAACGCAAAATCGCAAAACGAAAACAATAGTCCTTCAGGGACAAAGTCTCCTTAGGCTAAGAAAAAAACCAGCTAGCTAAACAACAACAACAACTGAGCCGAGATGTTTCTCTACGGCTTGAGTTGATAGTTTGTTTTGTTCCAAATTCTGCGCCTTTGCAGAACGTACAACGTAATAATTACAATGACAAGGATCAATGGCAGAGATAAGAAACTTAACAAGAAACAATGGCAATCAACTTTGTATTATTTCACTTTGACAATTTACTTGGAGAACATACTTTAAGAATTTACTTTGAATTTGACAATTTACTGAATTACTTTAGATTTATTGTTTTGATTTTGAATGATTTTGAATTAGAATAATGACTCTGAAACTGAAAAAAGCAACTCAACTTTGACCATAATTATGGAATATTAACTATTCTATATGGCTATGGACTATGTACTCTCAGATTAATTTTGCTTAATACATTGCCAAATGTCAGTGTCCAAATTACATCCATCATTCAAAGCGCAAAAGGCGTAACCTGTCACAGGATATTTAACAAAATAACTTACGTAAATTTTTACCTTCTTAGTAAATCTCAATAGGATACACCTTCGGAATGACTTAATCTGTTCGGAAACACTTAAGCTTAATCTGTTCGGGATGACGTTATCTGTTAACGAGGTTAGGTCAGACGTCATCTCGATGGAGAGTAAAATTGGGCAGAGTCTGGAATGACGATCCAACTAAAATGTGGTGGACAATACTTCGTTGCTACCTGGATTTAGCTAATTGGTTTCCATACATACCTCTTCCCTAATCGCTCTTTAAGAAGGAAAGAATGAAAGAAATTATCTCATTCTCTTTGCGTGTTCTTGTGGTTGAAATGGCTGGTACGTCCACCTTGAAGTTGAAAATCCATGGTTCGAATCCCTGCATAGTACAGTGGATTTCTTGTATTTTCCAGCTCTGATACGATCTATTGTATCTACAAAATAACTTAGATATTTCACTGGAGGTAGTGAAAAATTCAGAAATAATAGTTGGAAATAGTTAAAATCTGTACAGATTTGTTTGTTAACTTTTTATTTTGCAAATTGGACTCTTTTGTACATTTTTATAAACGAACCAACCGGATAATATTCATATTTAGTACGATACATCACAAAAAAATTCAGTTCAGTGGAATATATTTGAAAACTTTTCAGCTAAATTATAATGCTAGATACGCAGAATATATCGAATGCCTTCATCGAACATTTCCGAAACTTTACTTTCCCAATTTGTGTTACAGGGTTAGGAAAAACACTTTTTTAACCGAAGCTACAAATTTTTCAAAGCCTCTCTGGAAGATGTCAAAATATGTTTTTTAAAAGCAAAAATATAAAATCGTTCAGATAGATACAAGTACTTCATTTTTCAAACACTTCTTCAAGTACTGGAGTAAAGAAACTAATAAAAAAATTATAGATGGCCTTTAGAGAGTAGCGAAGGTTCTCACGTTCCAAGAGAAACTGTGAAATATTTTATAACATTCCACTTTCCACCCAGAGATTTAGACAGACCTATGAGGTTGCTCAAATATGCAGAAGCTGCGCAAAGGTTGGGATACTTATTTTTATTTATATTTTTATTTTAACTCTTGAGTTATAGCCTTCGTGAGAATATATCGATTTGTTTACTGTGAACGTAAATTGCCGGAGAGGATTTTCCTATCATAAAAAGGAAGAAAAAACCGTACTCTTTCGATTTAACCATCATGATGATCTTGATTTTTGACATCCGGTTGGCAGAAGAGAAGATAGTTGGATAAAATCCAAGTAGCTCTCCGTCTCGATACTTTGATTTTGTTACTGTTTGCCTTCATTTATAAAATCTAGAGCTGTTGATTCTCAAATACTTGGTGCAAGTTGTGACGATGCCAAAAACTATGGAAACATACTAGGTTCTTTTGCTTAAAATCACGACATGAAGAAAATATAACTGGAAGATTTTCATACGTTTGATACTTGATCAATCATCTTCAACGTGTGGAACTTTCTAAGGAAGCTCGAACATGCTTAGATTGGCAAAGCATTAAGTATAAATAACTGGGAATGCGTGAAATTACTGTATTTCCAGTTGGGTTTACTAAACATAATACACCAATTATACATATTCCCAAGAATAAATCTTGGGAATGGGTGGAGTTGCCAAGTCTATGGTATGGCCTATGGCATATCAATGATTTGATATGTCCCATAATATATGTAGCATAATTAATTGAATTATATGTTAAAAAAGCTGATGTGGAAACCATATGACCTCCTTATACGGCCCATTAAATTATACACATTTTGCTGCGTTTCATGTAAACCTACTTCTTCGAATTATTCTAACTTAATTCGCCGATCCCTCAAGACAAGTTGAAAATGACATGAGAAACTAAAAATTTTGAAATTAAATATCCCGATTAATTTTTGTCCTACGGAAGTCGAATTTCCTATGCTTTTATTTTTTCATAATGAGTATGAAGGTTCGACGAATATAAGAACTGGAATACTGCATTAAAAGTTAGATTTCGTTTATTCGTTGAAAATAATTTTTATTAACTTGAAATTGCTAAAACAGGAATATTTTCATCATTTAATACATTTCTCTAATTAGAAGCATATAATTACGACTAATGACTGCGAAAATAAATAGCGGGTAAGGAGTTTGAAACCGGGTAAGCAGTGATATATATATATATGTATGTATGTATATATAAACCGATAATTCATAATAACTTATAATAAGAAAACGTTCCATATACCGTCTCCAAGGAAAAGAAATTCAATTTAAAACCATGAATTATGAAAGGAAAAAAAATAGTAATTTAATTAGTATTTTCCAAATCTCGTTTGCTTTAAAAACATAAAAATCTGCAAAGAAAAATCTTTAATTGCAAAAATACCAAAATCAAAAGTAAAAACTTTAAGAATTGAAAAAGTAGCTATTGTCATTGATCGCAGATTAATCGTCTTATCAAGGGGAATAAACCAATCAATTCGACCGCCTTATCCGCGACACTGAGCGCAAACACACATGCGCCATTTGGACCGAATTATTCTCAAAATAGGGTGGGAGGATGGCTGACTTTCTTTCCTTCCAGCATTCCTTCATTCCACCATTTCCTTCCTTCCTTTCCGGAGAAGAGAAGACTTTCACGTGACCTTTCACGTCGCAGCAAGTAATAACATCCCTTTTGGATGAGTCTATGCGTTTTGGCGGAATGCCAGCCAGGGTTGCGTTTGAGACGGTCGAACTATACCATCAATTAACAACAACTAAATTAAGTGAAAGTGTTTCTTCCTACTTCCAAGTAAGCATCAACTTTTTACTAGATCCAAATGATGCTCAATTAAAATAAAGACATTAGTCCATTAAAGCCAAAGGAATCATGCTAAACAAAATAAATAGCAAAGAATACTTAAAATTACAGTTGTTTAATGTAAATGTATATTGAGCTGAATGACAGAAATATTTCCTGAAATAATGAATGAATGATGAAATGAGGAAATGACAGAACTTTTTTCCTGAAATACTTAATATTCTGGAATTGTAAAATTTGAAAGAATTTCTAGATTTTCGCTATACAACAGCAATATTAAACATTCCAACTTTCTTTACCTGCAAACACAAGGGATACTAATGAGAAGTTCGTATTCAACTCATATTTGTAACTTATTTCTTTTTTCTTAAGAACTGAAATTCCTAAAGACCCTTTCTAATAACGATTTCAGGAAGTTTGAACGCACTCATAGATTTATTGATAGCATTATTACTTTCAACAATTTTAATCTCATCGAAAACAGCAACATATACCCAAATTGTCTAAAGCTAAATAAAACCAATAAAAACCAAACAGAAATAGTTTATCTTGATCTAAGTATTCAAAATTTTATAGAAATTAAACTTTTTGGTAAAAGAAAAGATTTAAATTTTTCTACTAATCAACATAAACTGGAACTCCAACATATCTAAAAAAGTTGTAACAAGTGCTATTATTAAACAAATTAGTAGAATTAAAATAATTTGCACTGAAATAGAAACACAAAAAGAAGAAATTCTAATTCTCATCGAAATTTTAAAAGATAAAGAAATTTCTTTAACATTCATAAATAGTCTTCTTAAAAAATCTGCAGTATTCTACACCTTATAATACCTTTTAGAAGTACGAATTTCTTATCTGACAACTCCAAAAGAGAAGGATAAAGAAGGATGTTTTAAAAAGTTTATAGAACATATACGTATATATATATATATATTTAACAAAATTTCTATTCGTAAAAAGCAATTTAAAGTAAAAAATTAATTACGGAAATAGGTTTAAAAGAAATTATAAATTATATTGCTGCGAACTAATCTACAATATCATTTAAATTCTGAGAACATAAGTAAATCAAGTGCAAGTATTAAAATCTATTAACAAATATAAAATTGCAATACATTTTTTTAAAATCCTAAAAAAATAAATATGCATAATTGGATAATTAATTGTTGAGCTGACAGAAGACAGACTTATCAATGGGAAGTTGCCCACAAACCTTACCTCTTCAATTATTCAATTCGTGTTTCGTCATTTATGTAGGCAAGTGTAAAATTCAAGACCAAAAGTAAAACCAAATGATGTGACCTACCAAAAGCAATTCAAACGAGTGGAACTTTCGAAAAGAGCAAATCAAAGCCAATACAAAACAATACCCTTTATAAATCCAATTTTTTAGAAAACCAATTTAATTTAGAAACTCTTGCGCACAAAAAACTTCCCCGACACGAATATGCATATAAACAGAAAAGATACATATACTATTAACATATAAAAAATAAACTAGAAAATAAATTAAATAATACTAAAATAATATAATAAAGGCAAGTAAAAAGTAAGTTTTAAATTAAATTAATTAATTTACCATTATGGACAAGGAGTGGTGGACAAGGAGCAGCATGTCAAATTAAGTGATGTAAAGTAGTGTTTCTTCTATTTATAAAAGAGGGCGCTAGTAAAAGGTAAAGTTGAGTGATAAGCTGCTGTATGTAAGAACATTTAAAAAAAACTATTTAAAATTATTCTGCAAACTATATGTAATGTAAAAAGTGTATTCTGTAGCTAAAAAGTTTTTAAATCTAACTGTGTAGTCATGTAAAAATGAGCAAAAATTGTGAAAAAGCAAACTGTTGTAATGTGAAAAATGGTTGCAAATTACTAAGGACTGTAAACATTTTTTAGTAAATTTTAATTTATGAAGTATTTTTGAATTTTAATTTAGAAAAATTAATTTTTTTTTAAATGAAAGTTAAAAGTATTGTAATATTTAATTATATTAAAACTGAATTTAAGATGTGTAATAAAACTTACTAAATACTAGCCAACAAATTAAGCAAAAGGAGAAAAAGATTAAAATTTTCACTCAATTTGGGCTATAAATTGAGACTTTTGAAAAGAGTTGGCTCTTTATTAGTAAAAGGAAAGAATCCAGTATTAAATATACATTTTTACAAATTATTTACAAGAAATATTTGCGAGATAATCCCTTAACTCTTCAAAATCCTTCTTTACCCTCCAGTTGAGGTTTAAGGTAATGTTATCATACTATAAAGAGTCAGTAAATTATAAAGAAAAGTAAATGCCTGCCTTTTTAATATATAAATTAATAAATTGTTTTGGAACTTGGTTATTAACCTGAATATCAATTAGTTTTGTTATTTCATCTTTTAAATCTTCTATTTCAGTACAAATGTTTTTATTCTGATTATTTGGCTATAAAAAGTGTTACCTATTATTTTTCTAGAGATATTAGAGTTCCAATTAATTAGTTTAATAGTATTAAATTATGTAAATATATTTTTTCATTATTATTCTGTCGCTAATCACAGGCCATGTATATTCAAAGACGTCATGATAAGCCCATGAAAACGTGAAGACATTTTACTTTTCTAACAAAAATTCCTTTAATTCCTTTTTCTAACTTTTTCTATACTTTCAAATAATTTTTTTTTAAATCTTAAATTTAAGAATTTTCTCTCATGTCTACAGTACAATTATTAAAAATTGTTTGATCATTTCTAGGCACTTTTACAAATTTAATTTAACTTTTAAAATTTAATTTAAATTTTAACGTATGATGTTTTTTTTTCATATTTTTGCTTTAAAAAAGTAAAAAATTTACTTCGATTTGTTTCAAAACATAATTAATCTCATTCTTCGTCAAAATTAAACGAATTTTTCATTAAATATTTTTATGTTTTTCTTTTGGTATTAAAATTCCATCTTATGTTCCAAATTTTAACCTTTTGAGCGATTACTTTCTCGCCAAGGTTTTTAATTTAGCCAATGAAGCCAAAATGGCAAACCTGTGCGTTACTACTAAAACAAAATATCCTTATTTCGGTAGTAGTATAATGAAAGTGCTCAAGGTTTTAGTTTCATATTGTGAGTTTTAATTACGGCTTTTCAATTAAGTTTTATAATTCCACTTACGTTTTAAATACATTGGATTATTTGCTATATGTTTAAAGGTAATAGTTTTGTTTTATTTCACTCACTGAAGTATTTTATTATTTCATTTTTGTTTTCGTTAAGTGAAATGGTATTATTCTCCTTATTTAAGATTAAGATTCTAATTTAATTTTTTTTCCTTGCTTTGGGAAGGGCCAGAATTCTCGGGTGAATTATTATAATTAAAATACATTGAAATGGTTCATCGGCTAATTCTGGATACGGGAAAGCTAGAATTTTTGTAGAAGAGAGATTTCAGTTGGTTTCAATAATCCTTTCCCTTGATGAAGTGACACAGAAATTGGTTGAATTCATATTCCATTGAGTTTTTTTAATTTCTTTAAATTTCATAAATTTTTGAATTGGGGTTTGCTTGTTTAAATGTTTAGGTTTTAACATTTTTAAAAATTCTTTGTTGTATTTATAGGATTTTTTTAAAATTTATTAATTATGAATTTCAATTTTCGTCTTTGTGAAAAGTAGTTCTAAATTTCGTAGTCTATGTCTTTACTGATTTTTTTTCAGCAGCTTAATGAGCGAAAATACTAGGCATATTTATAATTTGTCTTTAAAAATGTTTAATTATATATATATATATATATATGTATATAAAGATAGATAGATTTAGTACTGCCGATTGCAATAAAAATGTGACGTGTCCAACTAAATGTTTCAGCAGTTCCACATACAAAATTTCAACCTTCTACGGCTACTCGTTTTTGAGTTCTACGAGGTACATATATAGATGACACAAAAAATTCCCTTTTGACTCCATTTTACAAACCCTTCCTGAAAATGGAGTTCTTTATTATGTCCGTACGTATAGAAGTCAGGAAAGAATCTTTCAAATGAATTCGGGAAAGGTCAAAATGGATTTTTCCAATGAAATATGATACCCGAAATTTTTGGCAATTACAATACAGTTAGTAAAAACTCAGAAGTATTTCTCTCTCACTTATTTCACTTCTTCTGCTCTAGATTTTATATACTGCAAAAAATGGCATAATAGATCAGCCGCTCAGATTTAAGTGACTTTTCTATAGTATTATGTTAATTTGCTGTTGTGCAATATGCCATTCAGTATGCTCAGATGACTACCATTAAGTAATGATTTAGCTACTTGCGAAGCTGCCGATTAACAATATACACTGAACGCATAAAAGTTCTTATGCAGACCGTATAAGACATACATTTACGCTTGGAAAAAAAGATTTAAATGATGAGCGTATTCCTGTTCTGGCAGTTTAAAATTAAAAAAAATAATTGTAGAGAAATAACGAAATCTAATTTTCTATGCTGTCAGTAAAAGTTTAGGCGTATTTAAAGAGAAATTAGGTAAAATACGTTTGGTTTCCATTCTACAAAAGTTGATCAAGATATTTAATTTTAAAGTTGAAATTCAAGTTTAGGGGTTCCACAAAAGTTGAGGAGAAAATTATTCGCAAACTAAAAATGAAATACCAGTTTAGAAAAACGTTTCTGATGTTATGAGATTAACTGACAAGCATTGCTATACAGAATATCTTAAAAAGTTTTGATAAATGTTAATTGTTTCAAAAAGGAGATCTTTTTCACAGAATCTTCCAGAATTCTAATTCTACAAAAATAAAATCAAGCTTTAGTATTGGTCCATAACCAACCTGTAATTTCATTTGCATAAATTAAAAATTTATAAATGTTTCCATTTTAATGAGGTCCACCAGTGGCTGAGAGGTAAAGTCGCTGAAAACTGGTAGTTCGGTTCGATGTTCAAAGCCCGCGAACAGACTGGCTGCATAGCCGTTTTCGTGATTTTCCTCATGTGCAACGTGTATACGAGCCAGTTTCCTTGGAAAGTACTCCAAGATGGCATTCCTCCCCTTAGGCAGATAGTCCTCGAGGCTTTGTTGTAGACACATAAACGAAACCAATCGATTTTAATGATGTTTCCTTGTATGATGATTCTAAAATAAAACAACTTCATGAGAATATTAATGTATATTTTTAACGTTTGAAAACTTATATACATTATTAGTGCAAAAATGCTTTCGCTTCCCTCTACGTGCTGCGTTAGTATAACTTATGTATGTCCTG